>JALGBA010001852.1:0-251462 GCA_023970755.1 Azemiops feae
AGTTGATGGGGTAAGAAGGCTTCATCGCTCTTCCATCGGTCTCATGGTTCTATGCTTCTTGCATAGTTTTAAAGACCTTAACTTGCATAGTTTTAATATTTTAATTACTTTTCTATTTGCTTTTTTATCATCTGTAAGCCACCCAGACCCAAAGGTGCTCTTTCAAAAGGCAACCTGACTTTCTTTTGTTTTTGTTTTCTTTGAAGACATTTCGCTTCGCATCCAAGAAGCTTCTTTGGTTCTGACTGAAAAAGCCCCCTTGGGACAACCATGACCTGAGAATCTCCGTAGACATTAAGCCACCCAGAGTTGCCTTATAAGGGACATGGGCAGCATAACGATTGGATGAATAAACGCATTTAATAAAATAAATTAATGTCCTTCCAAATCGTCGGAGTCTTTCTTCAAAGCCTGCATTGTGCAAATATCACTTTAAAAAAAAGATAGATGCATTGCATTTTGCAAATGGCCTGACGCCTGCAGCAAGGGCTCAAACTCAATAAGTCACATTAATTCTGATTGTGAAGGCTCCCCAACCATTGATAAATCTCTTTGAAATGGGAGCACTTTCTTCCTCCTTTGGAGGTTAAAAGAAAAGTCTTCGCTGCCAATCTGGGGTTGTAATCATGCATGATGACATAATCACGCAAATGTCACAATTACCTAATGCACACATTTTGACAGCATTGCTGTAGTTGTCACCAGCATGGAATTTGTACAAAAGAGGCAATTCCCCCCCTCCCCTTTGCTTTTATAAGTGAGGATGTCAATATGTCAGACATCAAAATAAATTCTTTACAGCCTCTGGAGTAAATGTTGATCAGAGGATATGTGTTTGGAAGCTATGTAAAAGTCCTCATAATTTCTCTGTGTAAATCCAGTCACTGCCGAGAGTTCATTACTGTCCTTAATTGTTGTGAAGACATTCCTAATGTATGGTAAATGAAGCTTAATTGCAAGCATATAGACTTGTTATAATTATCTTGTTACTTAGCAATTAAATCTTTCAGGAAATGAAAGAAGAATTTAAGACTTGCCATAAACAGGTATAAACCCACAGAATCTTTGAGTCAGAAGGTGGCCTCAAGGACATTAAGTCCACCCAGCTGTGCGTTTATTTCTTTATTGTGTCTTCCAGTCAATGTTGATTCCTGATTACTGCCTGGGTAAAGTTCCTGCACTTTTCTTGGCAAGGTTTTTTGGAAGTGGTTTGCCATTGCGTCTTTCCTAGGGGCTGAGGGAGAGTGACTGGCTCAAGGTCACTCAGCTGGCTTCATGTCTAAGGTGGATCTAGAACTCATGGTCTCCCAGTTTCTAGCCTGATGCTTTAACCACTACATCAAACTGGCTGGGTTGTGTTTTTTTTTGCTGAGTGCAGCAATCCAAATTAAAACTTTCTTAATAGAGAATTGTCCAGCTCTTGCTTAAACAGAATGAACCAAAAGAACATAGAATAATAGGGTTGGGAGGGACTTTGTAGGCCCTCTAGTCCAACCTCTCCCCTGCCCATGGGAGGGACCTTATACCATGCCAGACAAATGGGATTCAGCAAAACAACAACAACAGCCAGTTTGGTTTTAATGGTTAAAGCAAGGGTCTTCAAACTTGGCCCTTTTATGACTTGTGGACTTCAACTGCTTGGCTAAGGAATTCTGGGAGTTGAAGTCCACAAGTCATAAAAGGGCCAAGTTTGAAGACCCCTGGGTTAAAGCATCTTTTTCTGGAAAACTTCCAACAATGTAGCAACCATAACCTCTGGAGGCAATCTGATCCACTGATTGTTTCTCACTGTCAGGAAATGTCTCCTTAGTTCTAGGTTGCTTCTCTCCTTAATGATCTTCCACCCTTTGCTTCTTGTCTTGCCCAAAGGTGCTTTGGAGAATAGATCAACCCCCTCTTCTCTGTGCCAGCCCCTCAAATACTGGAAGACTGTTATCATGTCACTCCTAGTCCTTCCCTTCATTAGGCTAACTATTCCCAGTTCCTTCAACAGCTCTCCATAACACTCAGTTGGAACCTGCCTCCCTGTTCTTGTATCTTCAGATTGTCTTCCCACCTTCTGGAGTGATGAAGGAAAGGTCTTGGCCATCTGGATGGGACCTCTCCATATCCTTGGAAAGTGCATAATATCCCATGCAGTCCTCCTCCGGTCTTCTCTTTCCAAAGCAAAGATTTGGAGGTTTGCAAATCTCTCCTTGCAAACTTAATAGGGGAGCCCTGTTAGTCTAGGCCAGGGGTAGGCAACCTTGGCTCTTTTATGACTTGTGGACTTCAACTCCCAGAATTCCTGAGCCAGCCTGGCTCAGCTTGGAAACCTCTCCCTTTCCCCTCAGCATGGCTGGCTCAGGAATTCTGGGAGTTGACGTCCATGAGTCATAAAAGAGCCAAGGTTGCCTACCCCTGGTCTCTAGGCCAGCAAAAAATCAGATGGGGCCTCATGACACCTTTTTGGATTAACAAGTTTGATGAAAAGGCCGACGCTCACTTCCTCAGAGGCAGACCGGAGGACTGATAGAGGATTTTAAATGGGGGTGAGGTGGGGGGAAGGGAGGAGAAGATCAAGCAGTTATGCTGATGAAGGCTACCTGTGAGACAGGTGGCCAATACCTTATCAATTACCCACTCTAATGTGTTAAAAACCCATCATGGTGCCACTCTATGCATCTGAGGAAAGAGCTGCAACTCATTAAAATGGACGCTTTTTAGTAAAACTGGCTGGTTGGAAAAGGTGTTATTAGATGTCTGGCAAAGCTCATTTTTCAGTCCAATCTTTTCTTGCCCTTCTCTGATCCTGTTCTAGTGTCTTTTAAAATATGGAGTTCAGAATGGGACAAAACTTAATGCACTGTGGGAAGAATCCAGGGAAAGAAATATTTTGGGAAATATTAAAAAGGCAGAATATTATATTTCCCCAAAGGATCTTAAAGGAAGAACACCCCCCCCCAAGTCTCTCTGTCCCAAACAGAAACTGGGTCTGCAGAAATGCAGATGTGATAATCTTGTCAGAAAGATTGGAGTCAAGAAGCTGGGATTAGAAAGAAAGATCCCCAGAATGAACAATCCCTCACACCAAAAAATCCAACAGTCATCAGCCACAGCCCCAGGGAAGCAGAATATGACCTTTGGGACATAGTAGGATTAACCGATCACCATCAGAATACTAGAAAGGCACACTCAGACTCAGGTCAAAGTTCATGCCACAGGAACAACTCCAAACAAAAGCCCAGAAGGTATAAAAACCCACTCCCTGCTACATGTGGTCAACTTTTTCCAGAGCCATCTTTCTGTCTGGCTCTCCTCTTCAATAAACTACAATCTTCTTTCTAAAGCAGTCTCCATGTTGTCTATTCCCGGCTTGGACTGGACCCTGATGAAGATTTTTCCTTCAACAGCACCAAGGTTCTGTCAGGGTGTCCTCAGAAGCTGATTGAAAAGTCAAGGTAGTGGCCATCATAGAATCATAGAAATGGGACTTAGGAGGTATTCTAGTCCAGCCTCCTGTCCAAATGAGAGACGTTGTATCAACCCGGACAAACGTTTGTCTGATCTTTTCTTGAAAACTTCCAGTGATGGAACATCCACAACTTTGGGAGGCAAACTGTTCCACTGGTTATCTGTTCTCATTTTTCCTTAGTTCCAGGTTAGATCGCTCTTTGATGGCCTTCCACTCATTACTTTTTGTCCTGCCCTAGGGAGAATAAATTGAAGCCCTCTTCTCTATGCCAACCCCTCAAGTACTCAGTTCTGACTGAATGCTGGGGAACTGAGGAGGCTTCTTGAATGAAAAGTGAAACATCATCAAGGGAAACAAAAAGGTATTTATAAGTACATACGTGGCTATGGGTTCCCTCAAGGTGCTTGACTTAATCACCAAATTTACCCATTGTGGCAAAGTTGCACAACTGATATTAAGCCATAAATCAACCCAACTGGCTGGGTTTCTACTATATACAAAGCCACAAAGAAATAACCAAGGTTAACACTATTAGGTTTACTTACAGGGAAGAGCCAGCAGCCCAGGTATTACAACTGATGTGATTGAATGGGTTATATGTTGTTCATGCATTCATCTTGGTTGGAAGGTCCAGGGCTCTGTTTCCATTTGATGTAGAGGTCTAGCTTTCATCATCAAGGGGGGAAAAAAGAAAGAAAGTCCAGCTGCTGTTTGAAAAAGCACCTTTGGGCCAACCATGCCTGGATGATGAAGAATCTCCATAGATGTCCTTAAAAGAAATTATCCCAAATTGGAAAACGAGTTGATATTGCTGTCAACGAAGCAGCACGCTTAGTGAGAGGCTGCCTCAAGCCTACACAACGGAGAAAATAGATCCTCTCGCTGGCATTGCCCCACCTAAGATCAGGAGAGAAGTAGCAGCAGATGCCGAGAGAACTAAGCAAGAGAATGACCTTCGGCATCCTTTGAACGGACATGGGCCCCAAGCCCACCTCCTCAGATCTAGGCACAGCTTTATGGCAAGGACAAACATTCTACACAAGAACAAAATCGAATTAAAAGATGGGGGAAGGAGACCATCGAGCGAGGAATAACATTAAAGGAGGATATGGGTGAAGGATCCCTTATACTACTTGAAGGACCCAGAATAGGTTGAGAGTTGGAGGGCCAAAATGTAAAACCAACATGCTCAAGTGGAGGCTCTTAGCTGATAACAACACACTGTGTGAATGTGGAGAGACACAGAGCCCGACCCATCTTAAAGGTTAAGGAGTGGGGAAGAGAGAAGAAGAAGAAGATAAGAAGGAAGAAGAAGAAGAAGAAGAAGAAGAAGAAGACGAAGAGAAGAAGAAGAAAAGAAGAAGAAGAAGAAAGACGAAGAAAGAAGAAGAGAAGAAGAAGAAGAAGAAGAAGGAAGAAGGAGGAGGAGGAGGAGGAGGAGGAGGAGGAGGAGGAGGAGGAGGAGGAGGAGGAGGAGGAGGAGAGAGGAGGAGGAGGGGGGGCGGAGGAGGAGGAGAGGAGGAGGAGGAGGAGGAGGAGGAGGAGGAGGAGGAGGAGGAGGAGGAGATGATTCCATTTCTGTCCTAGATCAGCAAGCCAGAATACATGCATGGGATACATGAGAACATGTTTAAAATCAAACTCTGAAGATTTGCAGAGAATAAACCCACTATTTTATAGAAATCTGAAAACAGATTGCTGGTAATATATTTGGCATTTCCAAAGATGCAAACAAAGGC
The DNA here is from genome assembly GCA_023970755.1 of Azemiops feae. Lineage (NCBI taxonomy): Eukaryota > Metazoa > Chordata > Lepidosauria > Squamata > Viperidae > Azemiops > Azemiops feae. The sequence goes on from JALGBA010001852.1 coordinate 5,194, forward strand.
TCTTAGCTAACACAGAAAGAGTGCAATAAGCACTTTTTTTGTTGTTTGGGACTCCGAAAGATTACATTATTCGCCCAGGGAAATATTTCATACCATTCCGGTGTGGCTTTATGGCTTTTTCATTATGCTACTTTGTAATGTCTGTTTGTTTGACTCAACGGATGATGCACGACAGCAAATGTGGAGAGAGGGAAAATAAACACAACTTGATAATTGATTGATAATATTCTGCCATGTCGAAAGTGAATAGCTTTCCATTATTCAAAAAGTGTGAATATGGGGAAATTCACAGCAGGTGGGGCCCAGCCAAGTAAAAAAGCAAATTTTGTCCAGGGTCTATAAAACCAACGGCGATTGCATTGTTTATTCTGAAGTTTCACTCATCGCTTCTCAGTCAAATGTTTCTCCAGGGCTTATGGACAATGAACTAAAACAAGGCTAAACTAATTTACTTAATATATTTGTAAAATAATGTATAGAATAGAATAGAATAGAATAGAATAGAATAGAGCTGGAAGGGACCTTGGAGGTCTTCTAGTCCAGCCCCCTGCTCAAGCAGGAGAACCTATATACCATCTCAGACAGGTGAATGTCTAGTCTCTTCTTAAAAACCTCCAGTGATGGAGCGCCCACAATTTCTGGAGGCAAAGCTGTTCCACTGGTTGATTGTCCTCACTGTCAGGAAGTTTCTCCTTAATTCCAGGTTGATTCTCTCTTTGATCAGTTTCCAACCATTGTTTCTCGTCCTTCCCTCTGTGCCCGGAAATCAAAGGGAGAACAATGACTGCAGATTAAACAGCAGCACTTTACCTGCTTAAGACTAGAGTATCTTGAATATATACTGTATTTTGGATCTTCAGTGCTCATTTTTGTACTTGCAAGAATAAACTTGTGGGGGTTGAGCCAAAGCTATTAACTTGGTTAAAGTCGATTCTGAGCTTTCTGAGTGATATCCTTTGGGCTATCCTATAATAGCCCTTGATCCATTAACTGGATCCACACATTTCCTTAAACTATAATGTGCTTGGCTTAGTTTTGGCTTAGAGTGTTGTGTGAATCCTGTGATTGCTGTTTGCAAATGTACATACAGTCCTCGATTTTCAACAGTTCATTTAGTGACCATTCAAAATTACAGTGGCACTGAAAAAATGTGATTTATGACCGTTTCTCACAATCACGACCTTTGCAGCATCCCCCATGATTCTATGATAAAAATTCAGACAGGTTCATATTTAGGACGGTCGCAGCATCCTTGGGGGTCACGTGATCCCCTTTTGCAACCTTTCAGACAAGCAAAGTCAACGGGGAAGCCAGATTCATTTAACAACCGGGTTACTAACTTATCAGCTGCAGTGATTCACTTAACAACGGTGGCAAAAAAAGTCGTAAAATGGGGCGAAACTCACTTAACAAATTTCTCACTTAGCAACATTAAAGAAACAAAAAGAAAAAAGGGCAAAACATAAAAGTGATAGCGCTAGTGGTACATACGTGACGAAAGGGGGGGAAAAATACAACCCACGTATCACCTTATGGGTTTTTTTGCTCGATTTAAAAAAAACTTTTTTGTTAGAGTACTTTTTTGTCCCTTTCTTTTTATAATGTGTATTAACAGAATCTGGATCGGAAGAAGATGGATGTGGTTTTAAAATTGGAGGAAGACCCAGCAATAAACCACACTATGCTGAGGACACGACTTCCAGGGCTGAAAATACAAAGTTCTCGTTCCTCTAAGAAAGGTTAAAGAGTGGGGGGAAAAAAATAAGGCTTAAATTAAATATAAAGAAGATAAAAGAAATGAAATAAGTAGAATAACCTGCCTTGAGACTGACAATAATGATGACTAGTGGAGAGCTTTAGCCTTTTGGGATCAACCATCAACAGTAAAAAGGTACAAGCAGTCAAGAAATACGTCCCAAACTAATACTTGGTACAGCAACCGTGAAGGCCTTTGAAAAGATATGCAAATGCTGCTAACGTGTCTATACCTAGAAATATCAGAATTGTGCAGCCATGCTACTCCCTGGGACACTCTATGGAAGCAAAAGTTGGAGTTTGAAGAAAGCAAGATAAGAAGAGTATTGATGCTTTTGAACTTTGGTGTTGGACAAGACTCCTGAGAATACTGTGGACAGCAATAGATAGATAGATAGATAGATAGATAGATAGATAGATAGATAGATAGATAGATAGATAGATAGATAGATAGATAGATAGATAGATAGATAGATAGATAGATAGATAGACAGACAGACAGACAGACAGACAGACAGACAGACAGACAGACAGATGATAGGTAGATAGGTAGATAGGTAGGTAGGTAGGTAGGTAGATAGATAGATAGATAGATAGATAGATAGATAGATAGATAGATAGATAGATAGATAGATAGATAGATAGATAGATTGACAGACAGACAGACAGACACAGATGATAGGTAGATAGGTAGGTAGGTAGATAGATAGACAGACAGACAGACAGACAGATGATAGGTAGATAGGTAGGTAGATAGATAGACAGACAGACAGACAGACACACAGATAGGTAGATAGGTAGGTAGGTAGGTAGGTAGGTAGGTAGGTAGATAGATAGATAGATAGATAGATAGATAGATAGATAGATAGATAGATAGATAGATAGATAGATAGATAGATAGATAGATAGATAGATAGATAGACAGACAGATGATAGGTAGGTAGGTAGGTAGGTAGGTAGGTAGGTAGATAGATAGATAGATAGACAGACAGACAGACAGACAGACAGACAGACAGACAGACAGACAGACAGGCAGGCAGGCAGACAGATGACAGGTAGGTAGGTAGGTAGATAGATAGATAGATAGATAGATAGATAGATAGATAGATAGATAGATAGATAGATAGATAGATAGATAGATAGATAGATAGATAGATAGATAGGCAGGCAGGCAGGCAGGCAGGCAGGCAGGCAGGCAGGCAGGCAGGCAGGCAGATGAAACAAATCAACCTAGAGTTCTCACTGGAGGCACAAATGACCAGGATCAGATGATCCTACTTTGGACACACTATGTGAAGACCTGTCTCTCTGGAGAAGGTTGTAATGCTGGGAAAGGTAAAAAGAAAGAGAAGATGATGATGATGGATAGACTTGGTTACAGGGGTGATGGGGGCCTGATTGGAAGAGGTTAGGTTAGGAACAGATCATCATGAAGAAAATATATGTGCTCACTAGGAGTCAAAAACAACTTGGACGACACTTAATCAATCAATCAATCAATCAACCAACCAATCAGTCAATGACATATACTCTATGTGTCCACAGGATGTGGTAAAAAAATAAGAGGGGGTGGCTGCAATGGTGCGATTAAACCACTTGTTTATATGTGCATTGCAGTTGCCATCTTGATTTTTTTTCCACCACCCCCAGAGGACAGAGGGGCAGTGAGGTGGCTCAGTGATTAAGATGCTGAGCTTGATGGCCAGAAAGCTGACAGCCTGGGTCCAAGACCTGAGCATTGCGCAATGAGGTGAGTGCTGTCTTCGCCTAGCTCCTACCCTCCTAGCCGTTTGAAAGCATGCAAATGCGAGTAGGTAAATAGGTACCACGGGTGGGAAGGTAACCGCTCTCTGTGACGTCATACTGGCCACATGATCACGGAAATGTCTTCGGACAGCGCTGGCTCAATGGCCTTGAAACGGAGATGATCACCGACCCCGGCAATGACTAGCGGAGTAAAATCCGCAGGAACTCCTCTACCTGTACCCAGAGGACATCCTAACTGACCCCCCCCCCCAGAGAGCCGCCATAGAACAAATGCAGAAAAATGGAACGTGACTTAAAAGATCCAGTTGCTGCACGTGTCAAGCGCTGCCAGAGTGAGGAAGCTGAAATAATATTTTGAGGCATGGGTTCATTCCTGATCTGCTCAGGTGCCAGTAATAGAACATTTGCTAAAAAGACATCCTGAAGGCCAACTCTCTCATAAAGCTGTGGATCGAACTGAAGTTAAAAGATCTGCAGTGGGATGATAAACAACTTGGCAAGTCTCAGTGCAATTAACTTTAAAAAATCTGTCTTACTGAGATAAAGTGGAAACAGTGCATGGGGGGGGGGGACAGAGGCTGACCCTCAATTTAATATACTATATACATTTAATATGTTGTATATGCATGCAGAAACCTTAAGAGACACCCCCCATTTGTTAAATCTGCCACTTATCTCCCTCTGTGATTAAAAATGCCACACTGAGTGAAGTATCCAAAGGGGAGGGGGAGATTGCAGGCTAATTTGCATTTTAATGAATTTTTAATTGAAGCAAAATCTGTTGCTTCTCTTTAAAAGATTTGCTGTTGACTTGGCGCACCATGCTGTCAAGAGCCAAGTGGGAGCTTAATGTGATAGAAACAATGATAACTTCAAACTTAATTAGATTCAAGAGCATGTTTTGGTGCATTAAGGAAGAATATCTGGATGAGAGCTAACTTCCGAATTCTCAGTGTCTGTCGATGCGTGTGGATAAGTGGAAACAGCGAACACATGTTCTTGATTTTAATGCAGTTGCTTGTGAGCATGTTACAGAGTGTGTGGACTAACTGGATGGGTGATCTATTCAATATGAGAGTCTCTCTTTCTTCAAATGCCATCAGATCGATGTGGTTCCATTCATATTTGCTTTGTTTCCCCTGAATGCAACTAATTTTTCTACATCCAAATTGTACAATCTGGAGAGGGGAAGTGAAGGCTGTACTTGAAAATTTATCCACTCTAATTACTCCACTGACATGGAAATGAGGATGAAAGATAAAACCAAGAGAAGGAGAAGGAGGGGAGATGGAGACAGAGAAGGAGAAGGAGAAGGAGAAAGAGAAAGAGGAGGAGGAGGAGAGGAGAAGGAGGGGAGATGGAGACAGAGAAGGAGAAGGAGAAAGAGAAGGAGAAAAGGAGGAGGAGGAGGAGAAGGAGAAGGAGGGGAGATGGAGACAGAGAAGGAGACAGAGAAGGAGAAGAAGAAGGAAGGGAAGTGGAGACAAAGGAGGAGGAGAAGGAGAAAGAGAAGAAGAAGAAGAAAAAGGAAGGAAAATGGAGACAGAGAAAGAGAAGGAGACAGAGAAAGAGAAGAAGGAAAAGGAAGGAAGATGGAGACAAAGAGGGAGAAGGAGAGAAAGGAAAAGAAAGAGAAGATTCTTGACTTATTTCAACAAGTTGTGAAACCTACTCAGTGAAACCATGGTCACTCCTAGCAATGGCTTGGCTTAATATTGGTGAGTGGACATTGTACCCCAATGGTCCTACCTCTTGCACGTTCTCCAATAACAAACACTAGTGAGTAACGGATATGGGAGATAGTATCATATATGCGACATTGCTATAGCATTTTTCTTGTCTTTCTCATTACATTTGAAATGAAACAGATTTTTTTTTTCTCCAAAAGAGAAGATTGTTTTGATTCAATTATCCTGGGCAGATTGTGGATCCTTGCAGTGTTACTCAGTGGGCCAAGGAGTGGCTATAAATGTTCTTGTCTTCAGTAGTGCCCACACGAGGGTTCATCAAAGACTCTCCCTGACCACGTGTTTGTGCACCAATTTTGACCTTTTTTTACTTCCTCACCCCCCCAGCCTCCCTCCCCCCCCGGAAGGCCCTTGCTTGTCTTTCATGTTCAGATCCTCCCTCTGATTTTTCCCACTTCCTCCCATCCACAAAGGAAGAAATGAAGAAGGAACTACACTTTGAGAAGAGGAGAAAAAAGCATTTACAGATAGTCTTCAGCTTGCTCTACTCTTTGTTTCCGGAACGTTTGAACTTACAAGGCCCTGGGAAAAAGTGACTCAGGACCATTTTCACACTTATGACTGTTGCAGCAGCCTCAGGGTCACGTGACAAAATTTGGACACTTGCAACCGACTCATAGTTATGACAGTCGCAGTGTCCCGGGTTCATGTGATCAATTTTGCGACCTTCTGAAAAGCAAAGTCAGGGGGGGAAGCCAGATTCACTTAACAACCAGGTCACTAACTTAACAACGGCAGGGATTCACTTAACAACTATGGCCACAAAATGGGGGCAAAACCCACTGGACTGTCTCGCTTAGCAATGGAAATTTGGGGCTCAATTATGGTCGTAAGTCAAGGATTACCTGTAGTTATGGTGTGTGTGTGTCCTGGGTGCTCTCTGAGCTTGCTTGTTTTCTTGCAGACATGTCATTACCCAAATTAGGTAACATCATCAGTGCTAGAAAGGAGTGGAATTGAGGGAGGGAAGAAGGAAGGAAGGAAGGAAGGAAGGAAGGAAGGAAGGAAGGAAGGAAGGAAGGAAGGAAGGAAGGAAGGACGGACTATGGGGTCCTGGGTGCTCTCTGAGCTTGCTTGTTTTCTTGCAGACGTTTCATTACCCAAACTAGGTAACCTCATCAGTGCTACCCGTAGTTATGGCTCTACTATGACTCCCAAAGAGGGGGATCCTGCTGCTAAGAAATCAAGAGAATTTTCCTTTGCTTGGAGAACATCTGCCCTCCCCACCCTTTTTTTTCTGACCACAGATTTAGTGGAAAGTTCCAAATGTTTGTTTCTGTACGACTCTGGTTTAAATCAGAAAGAGGTGTATTCCTGGCCCCAGCTTCTCCTGGGGGGGGGGTCACCGAGGTTCGCCGCTTTGTGAAGAAGCGCCAAAGAGACAGACAGAAACCTTTTGTGTGCTGACATAATGAAGAGTGAGCACCAGCACTCTGCTTCTCTCATGTGGAACCGAGCAAGGCTGGCATTTCAGGGAACAAAGGAAGCCGATTAAGGCTTGGAACAGAGAAGCCCCAAACGGGCCAAATGAAGCTGGCAAGCCCTTGGCGTGATGGCCACGACTTAACTAGGGAAGGCAGTTGAGAAGAAGGCGGTTGTGGACCGCGGGAAGGGAAGAAGATCGCTCTCTTGCAATGGGCTCATCTTTTCCTCTCCATTTTATGGGATCTCTCCCTTCAGATTCTTTCTTCCCTCCGCTGGTTCCGCGGCTGAGGCTTATGAGCTCGATTACTAGTAGGTCCAAAAAGGACCTTTCTGAAGACAGAGGACGAGGTCAAAAAAGATACTGCGGAATTGCTTAGCAACCCAGAGATGTGTGTCCTCAACTTTTGGCCATCACAAAGCTCTCCGTTTTTCCTCCCCTGGAGAAATGTGTGCAGCGTAGCAACTGAGATAAGAGGGAGAACAAAATACTTACAGGAGTTGCATTTTCTCCCTACCCACATCCTACCCATTTGTCTCCCTCCCTCTCTCATGTCTGCTTGTCTGTGTCTCTATCTCTCTATCCATCATTATTTCTTCTTCTTCTTCTTCTTCTTCTTCTTCTTCTTCTTCTTCTTCTTCTTCTTCTTCTTCTTCTTCTTCTCCCCTTCTTTCGCTTCCATGACTTATGAGGAACAACTGTAGGCTAGGTTGAAATGAAGTGATTGGATAAATGTACTTTTCACGGTTTTATTGTAGAGATAAATTCAGGTCAACTGTGTAGGAAAAACATCAGAATTTGTCATGGTATGCAGGAATGACCTTGATAGACAGGAGGGAGGGAGTGCCACAGATGGAACAACCAGTGTATAAATGGAATCTCAACCCCCAGAAGGAAAGAGGGCATGGGAAATATTTCACCCGGAACCCTTCCTAGTTTTCCAGAGAGCAAAAGGAAAGGAGGGGAAAAATACTTCCATCCCTGCAGGATTCTGTTAATGAAACCTTACAATAAAGGTAGAGCTAGCTCTTCTGATTGAGCTTCTTGTCTGGACTACTTTTCAGGGTTAACAGCAGCATGTAATGCTATCAACTGCATGCAAGGATAATTCCTCATGCCTCTTTTGCAGGCCTATTAAAATAGGCCTTTAGAAAGGTTTAAGAATAGGCTTTGTTTTGTGCAAGGAACGTCATCACCTTTGTATAGCCAACAACCAGGTATAAACGAAGAGTAGAAGGACATCACATTTTGGATACACCTTTTGATCGCCTTTCTGTCTTGCTTCTATGGAATACCAATAAAGGAGAATATTTGTAGCTCAGGATTGAACTGTGGCGTCCTTGGTGCTCTCCGAGCTGGCTTGTTTCCTTGCGGACGTTTTATTACCCAAACTAGGTAACATCATCAATGCTAGTCTCTAGATTAGCTAGACAAGCAGTAGTCTAGTCACTAGTGTTAGCTAGACTACCACTGACGATGTTACCTAGTTTGGGTAATGAAACGTCTGCAAGAAAACAAGCCAGCTCAGAGAGCGCCAAGAACCCCTCATTTCTATGGAAGACTTCCATCCTGTAATTTTAGGAATTGGGAGTTAGATTAGGCTTTCTGCTTTTTTTTCCGCTTTTTTTTTTTGCTGTGTTTCCTGACTGGCAGGCCTACTGTTCTACTCTCTAATTTGATCTTGCTTCTGACCTTTGAATGATTCTTCCCTTCACTTGTCCTGAATGACAATAATTGTCTTTTAACACAGGGGTCCCCAACCCCCAGGCCGTGGATCAGTACCGGGCTGTGGCACGCCAGCAACTGGTCCGCACAAACAAGCAAAGCCCCATCTGTGGGATGCATGCAGCACACAAACCACGCACCCTCCGGTCCGTGGGAAAACCTCTCTCCACAGAACCGGTCCCTGGCGCCCAAAAGGTTGGGGGCTTCTGTTCTAAGATACCAAGAGGAGACCAAACTGAAATGGCTGTTAAGGAAGATCAGCAATGCAAGACTCACTGAAGGACACGGCCAACAAATGAAAATAGTACTTTTAATGTCATTTACAGCAAACAGTACAGTACTTAATTTCACGTCATCACAGGTTTCTAAACTCATCTGGAAAATATAAGCTTGCAAAAATACAGAATGCGGTACTCAAAATATACTGAGCACAGCCTTCCTTTTTTTTTCTTTCTTTCTTTTGTCTCTTTCAATCAGACACACAGTAGGATTGTTCTCATCATTTAAATAAATCTCTCTCCTCTTCCGTTTCGCCCTCCCACCCAAAAAAAATATCCATCCCCAAAATTAACATATTAAAAATTGGAAGAACTTCTTTCAAGTGATAAATGAGCCGAAGCATCAACTCTCAAGGGATTATTTGGATATTCTTTGGAAAAAGAAAAAAAAAACCTTTTGAGACATGATCAATTAAAATTTAAAAAAATCAGCATACTGTGCTGTTTATGGGGATAATTAAATAGCAAAGATGAATGTTAAGCCTCTAGAAGGAAAAAAAAGAGAGAGAGACTGAAATGTGTTACTAGACTTAGTGCTTCAGTCTGGATTTGTTTTCATAAATTAGTTTATAATAAGGACAATAGCTTAGAACATACCCTATTCCACTGCTAAAGGAAACCAGTAAAAATTACCATTTTTGTTTTCCACTGCTCCATCCATGCTGTACACAGCAGTTTAAGAACTGCTATATTGTTATTGTTATTACTGTATTATTATTTCTAAAACTACTATCTTTATCCACAGTAAATCTATCAGGTAAGTTGAGATGCATGGAAGCAGTTTCTTGTCTTGAGATGGGCCTAGAACAAAGAGGATGGGAACTTTTAAAAGTTCCATTCTTTTACAATGTTAATGCGATATACATCAATTACTCTTTGTATAACAGTGGAAATCCTGGTCCAAATGTAGCTGAAAAAAAATCTCAATTTTGCAACCATAAAAATAACTCAGTTCCTATCATGCCTGCTATTATGTGTAATTGCATCTGTTGACTTATTTATCTTTCTTTCTCGCTGTATATTTGCCAGTTTTGGAAGCGTGGGGGTAAAGGAGTTACGTAAAAACTTTATTCAAAGTTGCTTTTGTCCATCTTGGTAAAATGTTTCCCAGTTTGTGGTATCTGCAACACAAGAATGGGTAGAAACTTGCATTTCAGCGGATGCAAGCTCAATCCTGGGCAGATTTGTGGTGAGCTACCAGATCCAGGCTGCCATACCCAGATGGATCAGTAGATGACAGCAGAGAGACCCAGAAAACCTTCTTTGCTGCCCTCTGGTGTTTCTCTAGGCCAGTATTCTCAACTTCAGCAACTAAACTTCAGTCCCCGAATTTTCCAGCATGCTGGCTGGGGAATTCTGGGAGTTGAAGTCCACCCATCTTAAAATGGAGATTGAGAAACACTGCCATAGACTTGATATAGTATTATATTCTAGAGATTTCGGCATATGCCTTGGAAGCAATTTTGTCCTTGAACTGCTTTGGTCATGCGTGCACCAGAAACTGCTTAAAAGCAAGCATCAGGAAACACCAGCCCAAATCCACCATGCAGGAGCTTTTAAATGTGGGATATTCAGTTTCATTTCTTAATGGGTGATATGCATAGGGTAAAGCCAGCTAGGTCAGTACCTGCCAAATTTGGCTGGTTTGCAGAAGTAAGCAGGGCCAGATCAGCTTAGTGCACATATGGGAGATAATTAGGATATCTCAGAGCTATACATTAGAGTAAAAAAATGAGAAAACACCCCAGTAAGGAGCAAATCACTTATATACTGTTGCAACCAACAACCAACCCAAAATTAAGATGGAGATGTCTATGAAGTCATCAGATGTTCAGCTCAGCTAAAAGTCTTCCTTTTTTTAAATGCAAGAACTGAAGGTAACTTGGCTAAGAGTCTAGTACTTGAGACACAGCATAGTAGTAGAGATCAGGTGGGACTTTCAACTTCTCTTCATAGCTTTTAGGGATGTTAAAGGCCTTTTCCTCCCCTGATGACAAGAATATCCCAAATACTTGCTGCACTAGGGCAGCAGTAAGAATCCTTCTTTCAAAGAATGCTCTTTGTAAGGATGCTGTGAATGTGCTCACAAAGGAAAGCCACAGCTGGCCCAACCAGTTGTGAAACCCGCATCCCCAAAAAGCAAACGGGCTCGTCCAAGGAGAGGCAGGAAGCTCAGAGAACAACACGGCTACAGACCCACAACTTTCTTTTCCCGCATCCTCGAGACTTGTGAAATGTTTGCAAGACGCTTTAAGGATGCCGAAGCAGTTCTGAGAAAGCCATGGAAACACTAATGCGAGGGAAAGAGAAGCATCGGCAGGAAGAATGAGGACTCCACGTTGAATCGGTACATTTCTTATTGCTTAGAACCACAATGGCATTATGGCACTGAAGACTGATGGATTTTTCCTGGGGCAGGTAGAGTTGGAACCAAGAGGGGCAGATGTGTTTCCCATCTTGCCCTTAAAAAAAATAAAAAATAAAAATAAATGAAACAAAACACAAAACTGGCACATTTTGAATGGCACTAAATGATTGATTTAATATTGCAACAAACTGGCTGTGGTGGCGGCGCATGGGTTAGAGTACAGTATTACAGGCTAATTCTGCCCACAGCCAGGAGTTCGATCCTGATCGGCTCAAGGTTGACTCAGCCTTCCGGCCTTCTGAGATCGGTAAAATGAGGACCCAGATTGTTGGGGGGGAAATATGCTGACACTGCAAACTGCTTAGAGAGGGCTGTAAAGCACTATGAAGCGGCATATATAAGTCTAAGGGCTATTGCTAGCTTGTTCCCCAAGAATGTTATATTGATTCTGCAGGAGTGACATAGCCAAGAGTTTTCTTATTGCTGTGGAGCTCCAATATACACGTTCTTGTGTCATGTTCAGGTGGGACACTCCTGTCCATGCAGCCCTCCATATTCAGTGGTCTCCAGAGAAATTAGAACTACAAGCCCCAGAATTCCCAGCCAGCAGAAAAATTGACTGGAGGGAGAAGTTGGGGAGCTGCGGTTTTAACACTTTGAACATCTACTTCAGAAATTTTGAATTTTAGTGCATCTTTAAATAGATTATAATATTTTAACCAAGGTATCTACAGATGGTTGTAACTTCTTATAGTTGCCTTTACCTAGTAGTGGATGATATTGTTATATTATAGATTATTATTATTATTATTATTATTATTATTATTATTATTTCACACTTCTGCACGCTAGTGTCCTCTTGTTGGAACTATTGCAGTTCCCTGAGGGTTCAGCCGGTTTGGAACTGGGTAAAGCTGAGTTAATTCAATTTATAGCCTAGTTTTCCATATTTCAGCAAATCATTCCGTAGCATAATGAAAGACATGAGCAATGATAATTAAACGCAAAAGCTCTATTTCAGTTTTGCTCCAGAAAGTGACATTTGAAGGTTTACAAGCCCTGTTTGATTTATGCCAGTTGCACTTCTATTGATTCTTTGCTGACATCTGTGATGATCCGCTGTGTAATCTTAGATCTTGAATGAGTAGGACCAACAAATAAAACCAACAGAAAAAGCCCATAGTGTATCCCTAACGATCTTTCTAAGCAAACTTGGGATTCCATTCAGAAAGTTCACCCTCTCCTGTGTTACAAATTGTAGGGAAGAGCAAAACCAATGTTGTTAGCCCTGTCTTCCTCGCTGGAGACTTTGGTATGGACTTTTCTGAACATTCAGCACTCATGGGACCTTGCTCCACTTGTTTAGATTCCCTGCATAATTTCAAATCTTCCACCTGATTTTCCACCCTTGTAATCAGGCAGGAACCCTCTTGTCCACAAAGCAGAGCAGAGCAAAACAGAGAGAGAAAGATGAAAGGTTCCTTAGGAAGATTGGTGGACCCAAAGGTGCTGTCCATATCCTTCTTGTCTTAGGAATGGGTGAGTGAACTGTTGAATTCACCTTGGTGTATCATGAAGTCATGCCTTACTCGTGAAACTTTCATTCATCCCCTTCACTCATTCATTATGCATTGATTCATCCAACTTCTACACCACTACTACAGTCTTACTTTAAGCAAGTCTTGAATGAGCTACCGCCTGCGTTCATGTTGTTCGGAGAATTAAATTGGATCATTCCAAATAGATTTCTGTCTTTTGAGAAACAGGGAATACAAAATTAAAAAGAATGATCTGTAAGAAGTGGCCAGCCATTCGGAAAGATGAGAGAAAAGAGCGGGAGAGGAAAAGAGGGAGAGATTGGATGAAAGGAAAATACTGGATCATATTTAAAGCTCTTTTGCAATCCAGTTATTATTTCTTTTAATGGGTTGTCCAAGCTTCTATATCCTCATCAAGAAGAGCTGGATCAGGATGTGTTATGTGTTTGTCTGAATAATATAATAATAATAACTATCGCTGGAATCCAGACGATTATGTAATTTCTTTCAGGGAATAGAAAAGTAGAGGAATATGTTGGAAGAGATTCAAAGTTCTAGAAGAGTAAACCCTGTGGCTACAACAGATTAAACCAGCTTTTTCACAATTTGTGACCTTCACATGCCAATTTGTGACCTTCACAATGTCCACCACTCTACAGCCAGTTAGCATAAAGGGAGCAGTTCTCCTTCCACTAAGCTACATTCTTAAATGCAAGGAGGGCATTTTGCGATAGCTACACCAGGAAGCGTTTAGCATTAATACGGAGTCAGGGTCATCCATGGGGAGGGGTCCGAAAGTCAAAATGGCAGCCCTGACTGCATGCCTGGAATAACTTTTTTTTTGGGGGGGGGGGACTGGCCCCTTCTTCATTCCCTGAAGATGCTTTTCATGGAGTCCCAAGCAACTCTTCCAGCCCAGCATTCTACAATTTCATTTTGCTGGAATTGCCTATTCAGGTTTTACGTTTACATATATTTGGAGTAAATTTGGAAGTTGTTTATGTATTTAGTGTATGGCAAATTTGGAAGTTGAAGAAGAACAACAGAAGAACTCTGAAGCATTACACAAAAAAAGTTTTCACGCCTCTTTCCCAAGTCACAAATCAATCTAGTTCACTCACTCCACAGATAACACCCCCGCAGTCAATCTTCTGATGCGTGTCCCCCTCCTCTATTGCTTCCTCCCCTCAAGCCACTTTTAGGATACTTTTTCCTGGTAATTATGGTTTTCTTCTCTCCCCCCCCCCCTACTATTGTACTAAAATATATGTTCCGGTGGAGTGACATTATAACACTTATTAGTGGAAATGACTTCAAAGCTATTGTGTCTGCTTCAGAAAAGTTCTCCCTCTGCCTTTTAGCTAAATGGAGGGGAAGGGATTTGCATACAAAAAAAAAACACCCCATTATTGGCTCTTTTTTTTTAAAAAGGCTATTTTTCATTGCTCGGCGACATTGCTCTGAAATGACCACACCTCTCCGTTCACAATTAACGTTCCTGCATAACTGGCAATGTGGGCCTGCAAATTTTGGGACTGCCTTTAAAAAAAAAAGAAAAAAGCCCAGATGAAGGAACCTGACACTGAATCCCCTGGAGGTTTTCCAGGCAGTTTGCCAACTCAAAGTCATCTTAAACAGTGGCTTAACCACCCATGTCTCCTACAGGCCTGTGTAGACACAAAGGAGCAAAGACACTGGCCTTCGAAATTCACCCTGCTTTTTTTGAATGACATTGGACTGTGATATAACTAGAATAGACAGTGAAGAATGTCCCACCAAGCAGCATTTGCTGGACCTGAAGCTCTTCGAGATGACAGTAGGATGGGCTCTTCTAGAAGAAGCAGCATTTCTTTTGAAATTCAATTTCTTTTGACTTTGCATTCCGAGGGATTCAAAGAAATGGAAAGAGATTCCGGGGAAAAAGCATTGACGATGCCTGAGGTTTATGAGAGGAGTCCCATGAAGGGGGATGCAAGTCATGCACAGATGATCAAACCCGGTTCTCTCATTTCCAAGTGCAGAAGCACAAAACAAAACAACGATCGAAATGGCCAGCAGACAGATTCTGCTTGAAGGTTCAAGAGTGCAGAGAAAAACAACAAAGATGATAACGGAGGTTAAATCATACAATAAATGATTGAGGGAACTGGGTATGTCTCTAGTCTAACGAAGAGAAGGATTAGGAATGATATGATAGCAGTCTTCCAGTACTTGAGGGGCTGTCCCAAAGAAGAAGGGGTCAAACTATTCTCCAAAGCCCCAGAGAGCAGGGCAAGAAGTAAAGATGGAATATCATTAGAGAAAGATGCAACCTAGAATTAAGGAGAAATTTCCTAACAGTGAAAACAATTAATCAGTGGAATGGCTTCCCTCCAGAACTTGTGGATGCTCCATCACTGGAGGTATTTAAGAAGAAACTGGACAGCCATTTGTCTGGAATGATACAGGGTCTCCTGCTTGAGCAGGGGGTTCGACTAGAAGACCTCCAAGGTCCCTCCCAAGCCTATTATTCTATGTTCTATATTTCTGAGAGCACATCTTGGGGAAGTCACAAGCCCCAGAAGTGGTGGGCCTTCATTCGCTGGGATTGCAATTTGGGATGCACATTAAAAAGATTCAATCACATCAGGGTGCCTGTTATCTTAACTCTTTTTGATCACACCCTGTGGACACCCGAGTCCTGCACTGAGCAGAGGATGGGACTAGTGGCTTAACCTTCTCCTTCCAACTGTATCACTCTATCAACTGTTGAGCAAGGAACGGATAATTGCAGAAAAACAAGGCAACGAAATCAATATTACAAATATGTAAGAAAGCAAAGCAATGCAAGTGGTGGATCTCCTGAGGAAGAGGAAAAGAATGTTTCTTGAGAAGAAGGTGTGAAAGGAAGCAACCCAATTCTTCGTCTACCCCCTTGTGTGAGATTGATGCCTATAGGATAGTCTAGTGTATCCCCATCTTTGGTACAAAAAGATCTAGATCTACAGGCGTATCCTAGGTCTATAGGTGTATCCACAGGGAAGAGTCAAAGCAATCAATATGCAATCAACCATGAGCGTGTGATGGAAGACCCACCCCCTTTTTATGTGCATGCAGGACAGGGCAGGTCTTCCACTGCATTGCCATCTTGATCAGTTTGACACTTCCCACCTCCCCAGGACCCTCCCTATTCTCAAGCATCCATAACTGCACACAAAGCGATGGGGATGCCAACAATAAAAGTACATTTTTGAAGAAGCTAGAGTTAAGCAAATGGCTGGATTCACTCGAAGAAAAATCAAAGTGGAAAGTTTTTGCAGGTCCTTCCTCACCTGAGACATGCCTGCCTCCATGCACCATGCCGTAAAAAAAATGACCAGCTGAAGTGGCTTCTCGTTCAAAAATGCCACCTGTCCCTGCACTGGTCATTGTAAGCTCCTTATAGACACGTGAGATCTATGGTGATTCTCAATCATCCAGGTCATGGTTAGTCCCAAAGGTGCTTTTTCAAAAGGCAACTGGACTTTGTTTTTCCTTGAAGACGTTTCGCTTCTCATCCAAGAAGCCTCTTCAGTTCTGAACTAAAGAAGCTTTTTGGATGGAAAAACAAAGTCCAGCTGCCTTTTGAAAAAGCACCTTTGGGGTGATGCATGAAATCATATTACTGACAGGTTTGTATTCCCCACCCCATATTTGCTTGTATTAACATAGATTTAATCAGGATTAACTGGAATGAGTCAATCCATCAAAAAGGACTGGCACCTAAAATGCAGCCTAATAATAAAACATTGAACTCTTTCTCTAACATATAATTCGAAGTGTCCTTTAGCTACTGAGTAAAATACCAGCCAAACTTTTTGCAAGGAGGGATCCAAAGCAAGTCAGATTGTTAGGGCTGCTCACAGTTTACCTTCCTTTGCATTACTTGAAGTCTGAAAGGGATCTGCATGAACCTACGCAGAATCAAAATCTTGATAGTGGAAAACCTCTAAGACCTTCAGTATTCATTTCATTTATGAAAAAGGAATGAAAATTTGAACATAAAAAACGAATCCCCCGTCAGGGCAAGCCATTAGTATATAAGCAGAGAGCCAGCCCCACTGCCTTCTAGCACTGATGATGGAACCTAGTTTGGGTAATGAAACATCTGCATGAAAACAACCAAGTTCAGAGAGCACCAAGGATCTCACGGAATGAAAAGCGTTTTCTTTGTTCCAAGGAAAAACAGTCAAC
Organism: Azemiops feae; assembly: GCA_023970755.1. Taxonomy (NCBI): domain Eukaryota; kingdom Metazoa; phylum Chordata; class Lepidosauria; order Squamata; family Viperidae; genus Azemiops; species Azemiops feae. The sequence continues at coordinate 22,008 of JALGBA010001852.1, forward strand.
TTGCTACCTTTAAAATATTTCAGCACCTCCACTGCCAGCAGTGGAAAGGAACTCGGAATGTCTGGCAGATTACAATTCTTTGGCTTAGTTCACACGTTATATCCTATACCATCGGAAATACTTGTGCACATAAGGTTATCCTACAGTATAAGATACAAGTCTGCATAATTCTGAGAGCTGCAGAAAAGTTTGTGTCCAAGCATGTCTGCAAACCTAACCTTGGGAGTTTCACCACTCTTTGAATTCATCCAATAGATCAAATGTAATTTTAAAATGCCTATTAAAAAAAAAGAGCTGGGCTTTTGACACAGATGCCTTTCTGGATCAGAGTAAGAAGAACACATGCCTTACGGCAGGGGTCTCCAACCGTGGCAACTTTAAGACTTATGGACTTCAATTCCCAGAATTCCTCAAGTTTTAAAGTTGCCAAGGTTGAGGACCCCTGCCTTACGGAATTTAAATATTGGCTTGATGTCCCTAGGGATCCAAACAGATATGCACAATGGACTTTGGACATCTTCTCTTAGAACGGTAGGTTCAACTTTATGGAATCCCTGTTTGTAGGACAGCACAAAGAAGGGAGTTTATGTGAAATAACGTAAGAAATAACTTCTAGAAATCTCTTTGGAAGTTGAGAGCCATTCTTGAGATCCTACACTTAGTTATTGGGAATTCAATTCACCATGGTGAAATCAGAATTGGTTTCCTAAGTAGCTCCCAAACAATGAAAATGTGGCTGGATGTTGGGTTGGTTTACTGATGGCAAGCAGATTGCAACATGCTCTTTTTTTTTTTTTTCTTAGCTGGACTGGCTTGTTGTTAAGAGACACAAGCCAAGGATTCTGGTTTGGCTATAATGGAAAACAAACCACAGATGGGGCCATCTGGACTTCTTCACTGTCATCTGTCAACATTAGCCAAAAGAGAGCAAGGTTGAAGAACTATTTGGACACAGTCACCCTGCACATTTAAATTCAAGGATCACGGCTGAAACTGAAATACATTTAGCTCTCACCACCCCGTTCAGCAAAGTCTCCAATTCAGCATCAGAAAATCAATTTTAAAAGGTCAAACATCTGTAAATCCTTCTCTCGCTTCAGTGTGTTTCTTTTTCAGCACCCCCTTTTTAAACAAAATAAATTAATTTCAATGTCCAAGTGTGGAAGAGAAAATATTAAATCAAGAGCAATAGGGGGGGAAAAAAGGCACGAAGCTAATTTGGGTTCTTCCATATATATATATATGCCTCTCCCAGCGGAATATATTATAAATATACTATATAATCTACTATAAATCTCTGAATCCTCATTTGCATTGAATATGCCTTTGCTGCAGATCCAAGTGGGAAGAAGCAGACAATAGTCAGAATCTGGGGAAGGGAATGAGAGGACACATTACAGTTCTGGTTCCAGCAAGGAAAGGGTTAGCCCAGAATTGGAATCTACCACTGATGACCATGGCTAACTACAGATATGTGGGTGAAGAAGTATGTTCTATAGAAAACGCCACCAATCCTTTGCATGCAATGTGATTTTCAGATGTGCAGCGCATCTGGGAGGCATGCCTCAATAAATAGGACATAAAAGAAGTTTGCCTTTTCTTCGTTGGAAAGCATGCTCCCTTTGTGGCAACGTGAAAGAGCACCCATCTCAAGGGAGCCAGCTGGCTGCCGTTATTTTCCCCAGAATGCCTTCTCTGGTCTGGAGCCCCCAGAGAGCATTCTGGGTGATTAGGACAGCAAGGGAGTGTCAACTATCTCAGGAAATTCTCTCTCGTTTTAGCCAAAGGAAAAGGCTATTTAAAAGTTTAAGAGACAATCCGTGTACCTTTAGTGGCTTCGCCTGCCCCTTGAAAAGTGAAGTTTGACTTTGCACTCCAAACTGCCCAGATTTTTGGTTTTTCCACTCACAAAAAGGGTCTCCAGTTTGAGCAGGGGGTTGGACTAGAAGGGTCCCTTCCAACTCTGTTATTCTGAATGAAAGGGATTTCTCTGAGATTTTGCTCCAGTGCTACAAAGTACACCCTTTGATAAGATGGGCCACCTTCTCTCCATCTGATTCTTGTAAAGCAAACTTCTTCTTCTTCTTCTTCTTTTTTAAAAAAAGGCACATATATTTATCAGCTTTTTCATTTTTTTCTCAGGTCAAAAACATTTTGAAGCTTCCATTGGAGGGAGTCTATAAAGTTTCGCAACCATTTTTTTAACTGGGGACGCTGATTAGCTGAGCAGCTCATGGAATAAAGTGGGTAATTTACAACTTCTCTTTCTCTCTGGGGTAGCAATATTCTGATTCAAATGGAAATGTACTGAAAATGTTCCTTTTCCAGTGCCGACACAAAACTAGAAAAATGTACAGATGTTTAAAAGGCAGCGATGGCTCAACCAGACCTTCTCTGCCCATTTTCGATGGCAACGTTGGTCACGATGACCTTCGCACCATTTCAACCCTGCTAAAAGTGGAAAAAAGTTATAGAATGTTGGGTGAGATCATCCCGTGCTCTGTCCCTCAAAACTGCACACATACACACAAACACACGCGCAATGCCCCGTCCTAACTCCCATACCAAAATGGAACTAGATCCCCCAAATAGTTTAGAAAAGCAATGCTGGTGTCTTTAAGAACTGTAATGTTGTGGTTGCATCAGTGTTGGGTACAAGTCACAATGGGCATCCAAACGGTGACGTGCGCAAATGATGGGAGCTATCTAACTCTTACTCAGCATCTAACTCTTATTTGGGATCTTATTCAGCACGCGATGTCAACTTGGTGTCACCGTGGCTTGTACCAGACCCTTCTACTGGTTTGCCCATTTCAACAGTTGTTGAGGTTGGCCTTTTGGACTGGCAGCTGGAGACAATAAAGGTGAAGCAGTTCTGGCAGGGCTTCCTCCGATAGGAGAAAGAGAAAGAGATGGAGAGGTTGAAAAGGACTGCATAGCACCTTATGGTCGCCTTTTAAGCTTGTATTGCAAAGGTTACTCCAACGGTGCTTAAGTTTCAAATAGCACTTATTTTTGGAAACAGCTGTGGCTTGCTTCTGCTCTTTCCTCCCTCATTGGGAATTGTTTTTCATTGGTTTGCCTTTCCACCCAAGGACAGACATCTGCTCTGCTCTCCAATGAAAGACCAGGTCCCCAAACACTGGCAGCTTTGCCCATCTGTTATGTCTCCAGCCATGGCATTTGATCCAATGATGATCCACTTGGCGTTGCCATTTCTCACTCCAGATTAGTCTTTATTCTTTCTCCCCCTCGTCTTGGTTCATCTGCTTTGGAGAAAAGGACAAACGTCCTCTTCCTCCGGAGAAGCTCCTGGAACGTAATGATAAGATTTTGAAAGAGCCGTGGGCTCGGTTTTGCTTAGAACTTTCCAAAAACAGGTCGGTATGTATATATTACATATTCCATAAATATCTTCCTTCCAAAAGGACCTTTGGGTTAGCCAATCCAGCTTTCCGATCACTATAAGACAGATTCCATGTTTTCACACCACTCGTGGTCTTCAAGGTTGTAGATAAATTTTGTCCTATGAGAGGGATTCTGGCCAAGGGGGTCTCGTCCTGGGTTGTCCAGGGTCAAAGTGGAGGCAAAGAACTCAGAAGTGCTGAGTCCACCTTCATGGTTCTTGATGTATTTCTTATAGTTTTTCCTCAGGCACTGCCAGGTCGTGGTGTACATGAGGAATGCAAGTGACTTCAGGGTAATAGCGATGCTCACGTACAGGTGCCTATAGACCACATTGTCGTATAGGGCGCATGCTCCTTGTTCACCACAGAAGGTGCTCCAGAAAAGGCAGGTGGAATCAATTCCTGCTCCAAAGATCAAGGGAGGTGGGATAAAGCCTGTGAAGGTAGAAGGAGATATTTTCACATCAGCAGTATTCTCTGAAACATCTATACCAGACATGTCAAACACAAGGCCCGGGGGCCGGATGCGGCCCACGACCTGGTTTCATGTGGCTCGCGAAGCCATCCTGAAAACAGTGAGGGAATGGCCCCCACTGCCTTGGCCCCGGCTGCCCGGGAGCCAATGTACAATTTTGTGGTGGCCATCTATGCTGAAACGCATTCAGTCTTAGCTCCACAAGGCTGTCTGGAAACAGCAAGGGACCGGCCCCCGCCCCCTGGGCACATGCTGGGGAGGTGTCACCCTTTGTGAGGAATGAAGAAATGCACCATCGCCTGGAACTGGCCAGTAAATGGCCCTCGCCTACTTCACATATCCGGCTTGATGGGCTCCAGGGGAGGGGTTTCAGCAGGCTCTTCCAGTGGCCCATGCCTTGGCGCTTGCCCTGGTCCCAGCCCCTTCTGCCAGAGACCCTCAGATCTGTCCCACTCCTGCCCAGGCCCCCACAGGCACCCTTGACGCGAACAATGTAGAGCTGGCCATGCCCACCCAGTAGGCCACACCCACTCCAGCCACACCCACCCAGTAGGCCACGCCCACCCTGGCCACACCTACCCGGCCCCCTGAGGGCAACCGCAATGCTGATGCGGCCCTCAATGAAATTGAGTTTGACACCCCTGATCTATACTCTCTACAAACATAAGAGGAACATCTGGTGGATCCAAGATCTCTTGCAGTCCACCATTCTGTTGTCCCAGAAGCCATTCTGTTGGCTTCCAGAAGTCAATGCAGAAACATCTCACTCTTATTCTCCAGCAAGTGATTTTTAAGAGGCAGGTCACCACTGAAAACTAAGAGCACTGATGCTGGTTCTGGAAATATTGACATTATACCACTGTTAACATCAAGTTCCTATAGATCTGACAAGGGAAAGATAGAAATAGTTACAGACCTAGTATTTGAATGTGTGCAATGTGAAATTGGGCTAGTGGGTAAGTTTGGTTAGCTTTCTATAGTGTAATGTATTGTGAGAATACAATATGTTGATTAGGTTAGAGTTCAGTCTATATGCAAACCCAGAAAATTCAGAATAGGTTCAGAGAATTCAGATGTATGAGCTGACATCCTATTCATACAGTATTGCTTTCTACAGAACTTGCACCAAGGGGAAGAACCAACCACTGCAAAAATGACCCACTTGTGACATAACACAAAAGATTTGGAGGACACTCGGTGGAAGAAGGCTGTTTTAGTCTCCAGCTGGACCAAATCTGGGTTCATCATCCAGATCCATCTCTCATCAGGAGTCCCTGCTTCTCTGGAGGAGCAGAGGGAAGCAAAAGGAGGCATGAATTTCACTCACCTAACAATCGGAGGAGAAGGAAGAGAACTCCTAAAGCGTATGATTTGAGCTCCGGGCTCACAGTTCTGTATGGAAGAGATATTCAAGCAAATATCATTAAGATTATAGCTTAGTTTAGCTAAGCTTAGCTTAGCTTAGATAGATAGACAGATACTGTAGATAGATACCATAGATAGATAGATAAGATAGACAGACAGACAGACATTAGATAGATAGACAGATACTGTAGATAGATAGATAGATAGATAGATAGATAGATAGATAGATAGATAGATAGATAGATAGATAGATAGATAGATAGATAGATAGATAGATAGACAGAAAGACACACAGATAGTAGATAGACAGATAGTAGATAGATATAGATAGATAGATAGATAGATAGATAGATAGATAGACAGACAGACAGACAGACAGACAGACATTAGATAGACAGATACTGTGGATAGATATCATAGATTAGATAGATAGATAGATAGATAGATAGATAGATAGATAGATAGATAGATAGATAGATAGATAGATAGATAGATAGATAGATAGATAGATAGATAGATAGATAGATAAATAGATAGATAGACAGATAGACAGAAAGATAGATAGATAGATAGATAGATAGATAGATAGATAGATAGATAGATAGATAGATAGATAGATAGATAGATAGATAGATAGATAGATGAGAGAGAGAGACAGATAGACAGATACTGTAGATAGATACCATAGATAGATTAGATAGCAGACAGACAGACAGACAAATTTCAATCAGATTCCTGTCATTTTTTAGTTCCTGTCTTCCAAAGCAGGGGAAAATCTTCTGCAGCAGAAAAAGAAGCTGGCTTTGGGCCAAAGGGTCTGTGTAATTGTGTGTGTTTGTTTGTGTTTGTGTGTGTGTGTGTGTGTGTGTGTGTGAGAGAGAGAGAGAGAGAGAGAGAGAGAGAGACTCAGATAGAGGGATTTTAGTCCTTAGGAGTTGTGAAGGAATGTGGACCCAAAACTGGGACTGGGGAAGCGATGAGGCAACCACGAAAGGGCGACTTTCAGGAAATATTTCTCAGTCTTGAGAAAGAAGAAACCCCAAGACAGAAGTTCCAAGTTTTGTCTTTCTGGCAGGCTTTCAAGATTTTGTTCTTCTAACTTACAGCCTTAAAACAGCCTCCTGCTGTGCTTGTTTTTTGACCTTGCCTGCCTCAAAAGGGCTGAGGGATGCCTTGCTCTTGAAACGAGAAAGTTAATTTTTGAAGCGGCTGCAAGCGAGAAGATAAAAAAGGCAGAATCAAGCGCAGAGCTGTGCTGTGAAGTGGCCAGGCAGCACCTTCAGAGGACATACTAATTAGCTTCTCCCGGGTCTCTTTCATCTATTGGAAACCCCACATTACAAAGGCACGGAGGCTGATCCAAGGCAAGAAAAAGGCTGTGTACCAGGCTGGGATTAAACAGAAAATGGCCTTAACAATTAGCCTGCAAGGGAGATTCACACTGGTAGGGCAGATGAAAAATTGTCCAGAAAACGAAAGGATATGTGCCCTATTAACTTGCTCCCCTTGGGGGGGGGGGGAATCAGCTTATTTCAGAAGGAAAGTGGTTTGGTGGTTTGAGAGTTCAAGCCTCTTAGAATAATAGAATAACAAGAGTTGGAAGGGACCTTGCAGGTCTTCTAGTCCAACCCCCTGCTCAGGCAGGAAACCCTGTACCATTTCAGACAACTGGCTGTCCAGTCTCTTCTTGAAAACCTCCAGTGATGGAGTATCCACAACTTCTGGAGTCAAGCTGTTTCACTGATTAATAGTTCTAACTGCCGTTTTACTTTTTACATTCTTTCAAGCAACCCATAACTGTACAGACACAAACGCACTCACACAAAACACATTGGGGAAAAAAAATAGGCTTACCAAAACCTAGGGATTGCTGGTAATGTTCTGGGCCTCTAAAAGGTATCCCCTGGGACCACACATATCCCCTGAGTTATTATTTACCCCTGATTTTTTGGGGGTGTGTGTGTGGAACCCAGGAAGGGTGTAGAGCTGTGAGCTCTGGTGTTGCATACATTTGATGCTTTTTCAAAGGATAATCTTAAGTGTCTCAGTAAATTGATCAAGATTACAGTGCATCAAAGCTGGGTGGAACAATTAACCAGTGGAACGACTTGCCTGCAGAAGTTGTGGGTGCTCCATCACTGGAGGTTTTAAGAAGAGATTGGACAACCGTTTGTCTGAAATGGTATAGGGCACGGGTCGGCAACCCGCGGCTCCGGAGCCGCATGCGGCTCTTTGAGGCATTACCTGCGGCTCCGGAGCCTCCTCCGCCATTTTGGGGAGCGCATGCGAGCATGCGCGGGCGGGTGCGCGGGCGTGCGCGTGCAGGGGTGCGCATGCGCGAACGCGCATGCGTGAACAGGTGCGCATGCGCAAACGAGTGCGCGCGCATGCGCAAACGAGTGCGCGCGCATGCGCAAACGGGTGCGCGCGCATGCGCAAACGGGCGCGCACGCATGCGCGGGTGCGCGTGCATGTGCAAACGGGGGCCGCGCATGCGCGAACGGGCACGGCTCCCAGGGTTTTTTTTTTTTAGGCCAAACGGGTCCGTGCGGCTCATTCGACGTTTCGGGTGGCCGACCCACGGTATAGGGTCTCCCGCTTGAACAGGGGGTTAGTCTAGAAGACCTCCAAGGTCCCTTCCAGCTCTATTCTGAATGAACATCCAACAACTGAAAGAAGCTGGGCTTGAGAAGGTAGCATGGAGAGTACTTGACCAAGAATCGGACACAACTGAACGGTTGAAACCCCTCCTCCTCCTCCTATTGGGGGCTCCCTGTCTCTGCCCTGCCATTGCAAGCCTCACCTGATGAGGATGATGACGGAGGGAGTTTGGGCCATAGCTCCAATCATGCTGCAGACGCACATCACACAGAGGAATGTCAGGAAGGCTTCTTGGCATCCAGGGCTCGGGCACTTCCCAGGAACGACTGTGGTATCCCCGGCCGGGGCCAAGGTGAGGCAGGTGCAACCGGTGAGATTCTAGGACAGAAGGCAAGAGATGGTTGAGGCAGCAGCTCCTGTTGCGTCTCATCTCACAGATGACCTTGACCCTCTGTGAGGGACACAGGTTGAATATAGTGGTGGCTAGATCCTAGATCAAGGGTAGGCAACCTTGGCTCTTTTATGACTCGTGGACTTCAACTCCCAGAATTCCTGAGCCAGCCATGCTGAGGAGAAATGGAGAGGTTTCCAAGCTGAGCCATGCTGGCTCAGGAATTCTGGGAGTTGAAGTCCACGAGTCATAAAAGAGCCAAGGTTGCCTACCCCTGTCCTAGACCATACTTGGACAACCACTGCTCTAGACAAAGACTGATGATGTTACCTAGTTTGGGTAATGCAAGAAAACAACTAAGCTCAGAGAGCATCAAGGACCCCATAGTCCTCCTTTTCTCACACACCTCACTCCCTTCTAGCACTGATGATGTTACCTAGTTCGGTTAATGAAATGTCTGGAAGAAAACAACTAAGCTCAGAGAGCATCAAGGACCCCATAGTCCTCTTCTTCTCACACACCCCAATTCCTTCTAGCACTGATGATGTTACCTAGTTTGGTTAATGAAATGTCTGCAAGAAAACAACTAAGCTCAGAGAGCACCAAGGACCTCATAGTCCTCCTCTTCTCCACACATCCCACTCCCTTCTAGCACTGATGATGTTACCTAGTTTGGTTAATGAAATGTCTGCAAGGAAACAACTAAGCTCAGAGAGCATCAAGGACCTCATAGTCCTCCTCCTCTCACACACCCCACTCCCTTCTAGCACTGATGATGTTATCTAGTTCGGTTAATGAAATGTCTGTAAGAAAACAACTAAGCTCAGAGAGCATCAAGGACCCCATAGTCCTTTTCTTCTCACACACCCCACTCCCTTCTAGCACTGATGATGTTATCTAGTTTGGTTAATGAAATGTCTGCAAGAAAACAACTAAGCTCAGAGAGCACCAAGGACCTCATAGTCCTCCTGCTCTCCACACACCCCACTCCCTTCTAGCACTGATGATGTTATCTAGTTCGGTTAATGAAATGTCTGGAAGAAAACAACTAAGCTCAGAGAATACCAAGCACCCCCTCTAGATAAACCTTCTTGCATTTCGTCTCCTAAAATTCCTGGAAGAACTAAGGAACCTCTTGAGATTGACACAGTGGGAGGCAGCATAGAAATGTCCTCCTTTGTCTAGAGACTCTATTCTGGCTTCTCAGATTTCCGTAGGCATTCTCCAGACATTAACAAGCACCCAGTTATACAATGACTATTATTGTAGCTTCAGAAATGGCAGCATTGAGTTGACCTTGGCTGATTTCGGAAGAGAAATAGATAGTTCTGCAGAATCGCAGCATGACAATGAATCCCACTGACATATGTGGGGTTACTCTACCAATGTGGTATTGCTCTTTTCATGCAAACAAAGATCTTGGCAAGAGGCAAAAATCTCTCTCTTTCTGTTGCTCTTTTGCCAACGGAGACAGCAAAACCGTTCGAAAAAATTTGACCTTTTATCGGAAACACGTTATTGTACTTTTCCTTTGATTCTTTCAAGTCTTTCAAGTAAGCAGGACTTTAAGAAAATTACCATAAATTCAGATCCCTGGCAAGGAAGAGATAAAAGGAAGATTCTGGGTTTCCCGGGGGAGAAAATATTTCTAAATGGAAGCATTCAATTACATTCCAATTCCACTCCACCTTTTTCTCAAGCCCAGCTTGCTGATAAGACTAAAATACAATAGAAAGGTAAAGGAAAAAGATAAAGGAGAAAGGTAAAGGGCAAGACAAGAAGCAACGGATGGAAACTAATCAAGGAGAGAAGCAACCTAGAACTAAAGAGAAATTTCCAGACAGTTAAAACAATTAATCAATGGAACAAGCTGCCTCCAGAAGTTGTGGGTGCTCCATCAGTGGAGGTTTTTAAGAAGAGATTGGACAACCATTTGTCTGGAATGGTAGAGGATCTTCTGCTTGAACAGGGGGCTGGACTAGATGACCTGCAAGGTGCCTTCCAACTCTGTTATTCTGTATTCTACATTCTGAATCTGGGTTTTCAAAATAACAGAATAGCAGAGTTATTCTAATTATTCTAGAAGACCTTGTAGGTCTTTTGGTCCAACCCTCCACTCAAGCAGAAAACCCTATCTACCATTTCCGACAAATGATTGTCCAATCTCTTCTTTTAAAAAAAAATAAAATAAATTTTATTGATTTTTAAAACATAGATCACATAATAAATAGTTAACAGTGTGTTTGCTAAGTTTACATTTGTAAAGAAAAATCATTAACAATCAGTTTCTGTAATTCATAATCCACATATTCAAACAAATGTTTTTGTTTTTTCTTTTTTAAAAACATTCTCTCTGATAAATCCCATCATCTGTATTCTTAATTTTCACTTTAACATTTAAATATTTTTCTTTTGATCTTTCTTAATCAACATATTTTGCTGAATCAGAGAGTCTTTCCATCTATTTTTCCCCAACCAAGTATACAATTTGTTCCAGATTTCATAATACTCTGTTTCACTCTTATCCTTGAGTTCTAACGTCAACCTATCCATTTCGGCACAGGATAAAATCTTATTTATTACCTCTTCTTCTGAGGGTATCTCATTTGTCTTTCCATCTCTGTGCAAAGACTAATCTTAAAAGCCTTCAGTGTTGGAGCACCCACAACTACTAGGGACAAGCTGTTCCGCTGATTAAACTATCAGGAAATGTCTCCTTAGTTCTAGGTTGGGTCTCTCCTTGATTAGTTTGCATCCATCACATTCTCATTTCAGTACTTGGCTTACTTGGGATAAAGAGGCAAGCAATAATAATAATAATAATAATAATAAAAATATCTTCTTGTGGAAAGCTAGGATTGTACGGTACATCGTATCCCTAGATCTAATCTCCTGTATCATTCAAAGAGCAACTGGTGACATGGGCTAGAAGATATGAAGGCAGGAAGTTGGCACCAGGCAAAGCACATGTCATCAGGAAAAAAGGAAAAAAAACAACACCCTTGTACTGAATACCAAAAGGGGCACTTGTGAGCCATTCAAGTGCTTTTTTTTTTTTTAAAGGTCCTCTAATTGCATTGCTCTCTAAGAATTACTATCATTCAAGTCAACTCTTTTGTAAAACTCTCTGGAAGGAAGGGTATGAATGAAAAGAAAGCTGTAGGAGATGACCAGGCTGAGCTTGAGGGAGGGGTCAAATGCGTCATAAGTCACGAGTCCCTTCGCGCCCGCAAGTGATCTAAGTTCAGCCCACCTTGAATGTCTTTCTTATCTCCCGCTCATTTCCCTTGACTGCTGGTTGGCCGGATTCTTGTAAAGAGTTTAAGTTTGCCATAAATCTTTATGCCCCTTTAAACTGTCTGAATCTCCTGATTCCCCTGGCACTTGACACAAGCCTGGGTGTGTGTCGCTCTTCCTTTCCATGGCATATGGCTCTTCAGCCAACAATCTTGAAGACTCGGCCCTCGCATCACATCCAGAGCAGTTGCCATTTCAAGTTTCTGCAAAGTGGAATTAAAGCTTTGCAAAGCCCTAATACCTTGTGTTTTCTGTGTTTGCTTTCACCAGAAACAGGAACCACAAGCAACAGGAAGCAAAGGACACTGTCTCTAATCTTGGGTGGTCTGCTGCTTTCCCTGGAGGTATCTCAAAGGGCATCCAAAAGAGATGAAAAGATGAGTCAGTTTTTTTGGGGGGAGAGCCTTAATAACAGACTGCGTCCAGATTGAGAGCAAGGGTACAGCTAGAAGTCATGTAAAAGGAAAGGTAAACCACACTCACTAATCCTTTTCTTTCTGTTGTTTCACTTTCTAAGCATCCAGTTGAATTCATGGGCCATCCTGGCCTGCACCATCCTCACCACCAAGAACCTCAATGGCTTGAGCAGAAAGATCTTGACTTCACTTTGGGATCCCTTGTCCCAAAAGTGCTTTTCCAATGGCAACTGGGCTTCCTTGAAAAATGTTCTGCTTCTCAACCAAGAAGCTTCTTCAGTTCCGAAGCTTCTTGGATGAGAAGCGAAACGTTTTCAAAGCAAAACTAAGAAAGTCCAGTTGCCTTTTGAAAAGCGTCCTTGGGACAATCATGACCTGAAGACATTTTGGATTCCTTGGCTTTCAGCAAGAACCAAGTCATGCCAGGTTTTGACACCAGCTCGACATGCCAAATGTAGAAACTGGCATGGTTTCTCCTGCTCTGGAGAGAACGATCGTTTGTTGGCCTACTTTAATCCAGGGTCCTATAAATGCGTCAGACTAAAGACTCAAGACTACAGACTCACAGCTCATACTATTTTCCAGAACTGGAGTTCCAACACATCTGTAGGCCACCCTAAAAAATAATTTAACTTATGCACTAAAAAAAAACCGAAGGAGAAAGATTGAGTGAGGACGAAGATGGACCCCAGTATGACTTGAATGGTGAAGGGTGGAAGATGACTTGGATGGACCTCCAATAGAACCTGGATTTGTGTTGCCCTGAAGTACAGCCAGGGCTGTACAGATTTATCACTTTTCCTCTACTGGGATTCAAGCCTTATCTGTTTTTCCTCCCTCTCATACGCACACACAATGGGGGAGAGGGATGTCCAGTGGCCGCAACTGAGCTAAAAAAAAAAAGCCCCCCAGACCTGCTCACTAGGTCACAAAGGATGTTTCAGGTCATATGTCATGGAAACTCCTGAAAGTTTCCATTTGCAAGGTTCAAATTCAAAATCTCAACGGTTGCAAATCTGTTTTTCTCCCAAAAATGAAACTGGGGGCTTTGGACAGACAGCTGGGCCAAATCAAAAAGCTGATAAGGCAATTGGGTACAATAATAATCTCCTCCTCCTCCTCCTCCTCCTTCCCCTCCCCCTCCTCTTCAACACGTTTTGCAATCAAAGTGACTATTCCCCAAAGATGCTGAGAACGATTTTTATTCTTCCTGTAGGTGCTCATTTGAACTAGCCGGCCTTGGACGGTTAGAAATTCAGTAATTGAAAATCTACAGAAACACGCACTCCTAGCGTGCGCTTCATTAGACAGCTGCAATTGCTTTTTGCAGGACAGCTTCATGACAGGTAGGCAGCTAGCTGTGCAATCTGGTGGATTGCAGACCCCCAAGAAATGGCTGCCAGCACGACCACAGACTACATAAGGCCTGCTAGAGTGGGAGCCAGGCAGGGGAAGATAGGGGCATTTGACGCCATTCCCTTTCTTGCTCATGATGGCATTCAGACAGTGCCTCTCTTCTGCTGATTTTCGGGATCCTACGCTTTCCAGGTTGAGTGAAGGAGCAACTGGCCTGCCTTTATTTCTTTTCTGAAAGGTTTGGAAATCAGACAGACTCTGTTTCTTTCCAATTTGGGAGAGTTAGTTCACATCTAGTCAGAACAAAACAGCTTGATATCAGGTCGGTCAATCACTGAAGCAGCAAAAGGAGGCTATCCAGTCCATAAAGTAGCTTGGGTAGGAGAAATAATTTGATTTTTTTAATTTCACATTTAATACACAGCGCTCACCGGTATATTTTTGTAACATCTCCTTCGCTTTTTGGTTAAACAACAACCGCAACTGAATTATCAGAGCTTCTTAAGATTCTGTTTTGCCTTCTCTATTGAGTCCTGCTTAGCTTCCCAGGAAAAGCCTGACTCTGTTCACCCCATTGCTTCTCAAAAGAACCTCATCAACACATTGCTGTGTGTGGTTTTCCCTTGATGCCCAGAGAATGAAAATCATTGCCACGTTAGTGGTGGTTTGCAACCCAGAAGACAGAAGATATTCCAATCCAGGAAGCACAGCTAAGTTGGTTTGTTTAGGAATCAGAGCTGGATGGCATTTTCCCACCCTGGTTCGCAGAGTTAGTTGACAAGCTGATAAAGTTTCAGGATGAATGAAGGTGGATATATGTAGGTGTCCCAGGATACAATCCTGCTGGGTCCCCAGGACCAGAGGTTTAGTGAACTGGAGCCCATCCTCAAGGAACTTCTCTCTACCGGAATGTGTTAATTTGATAGACAGATAGATTGGAAAGCTGTCCACTATCAGTCAAGTGGTCTGACTCCTCACTGCCACTCTCTTTGTAGGAGGAATACTTCAGTTGCCCTACCCTTCTTGGCTCAATAAATCTTGTTAATGAAGGCTGTGAGCATCTTGCTCAATAGTAGCAACTGTGAGAGGGATCTCGGAGTCCTAGTGGACAATCACTTAAATAGGAGCCAGCCGTGTGCTGCAGCTGCCAAAAAGACCAACAAAGTGCTAGGCTGCATTAACAGAGGGATAGAATCAAGATCACGTGAAGTGTTAATACCACTTTACAAGGCCTTGGTAAGGCCACACTTGGAATCCTGCATCCAGTTTTGGCCACCACGATGTAAAAAAGATCTTGAGACTCTAGAAAGAGTACAGAGAAGAGCAACAAAGATGGTCAGGGGACTGGAGGCTAAAACATACAAAGAACAATTGCTGGAACTGGGTATGTCTAGTCTAATGAAGAGAAGGACGAGGGGGGACATGATAGCAGTCTTCCAATATCTCAGGGGCTGCCACAAAGAAGAGGGAGTCAAGCTATTCTCCAAAGCGCCTGAAGGCAGGACAAGAAGCAACAGATGGAAACTAATCAAGGAGAGGAGCAACCTAGAACTAAGGAGGAATTTTCTGACAGTTAGAACAATTAATTAATGCGTCCAGAAGCTGTGAATGCTCCAACACTGGAAGTTTTTAAGAAGAGACTGGACAGCCATTTGTCTGAAATGGTATAGGGTTTCCTGCCTGAGCAGGGGGTTGGACTAGATGACCTCCAAGGTACCTTCCAACTTTTATTATTATTATTATTATTATTATTATTATTATTATTATTATTATTATTATTATTATTATTATTATTATTATTATTATTATTATTATTATTATTATTGCTTTTGGTCGTAGTGTTGAGAGCGGCATTAAAAAGTCCCCATGATGATGCAGCCACCTTGTGTCACCCTTGTGGGGTAGCCCAAATAGGAAGCATGCGTCAGTGAATTAATTCTACTTTATTGTTAAGGTTACGGTGAGAGAATCTTATAAGACTGAAAATACTTCCCTCTCCCCTCGCCAGGGAGTTCCCTTCTGAGATGTTTGCCACTTCCATACCTGAATTATTGAATATGGCAGTCTTTGTTCCTCTCATAGCTAACAGAAACAGAATACATTATCCATGAAAAAAAAATGCTGTATTAACTTACGCTCAATAAGGGAAACTAACGACCACACTCAATATTTTATGTCTTGTTAGCCATTGGGGAAATGTTATTAGAAAGGCAGAATGCTACAAAATATAGCTTTAATACTATGTCTGTTAATTTATTCAGAGAAGCTAAATACTTTAAGCACAGAATTGGGTGTTTGCAGACAGGAAAAAACGAACTCCTGATTTTGGGTTTTGCTGACTGTTATAGAAATGGCTAGTAATTACTATGTAAAAAGTAAAAAAATCGAGGCTATAATTTTATTCTGTATTCTACTACGCTGAAAAAAGATGGCCGTCAATGTGTTTTTTCCTTTCCTCCTTTATCCTACACTTCTTTCTCTTTCTTATCCATTCCCATTTCCCTGTTACCTTTACTTTTATTTGTACTTTCCACTATTATAATTTCAATAAAATTTACAAATAAATGTATTGAAGTTTGCATCATGCCATCATGTATTCATACATTCATGTATTCATTCATGTATTCATTCATGTATTCATGTATTCATTCGTTCGTTCAATTTCTATACTACTTTTCATTGACTCTGGCATTGATTTGGACAGGAAAAATCCAGATATCCCCTTTATGTGAGGCAGTGAATAAGTCATTGCATGATCAACTGCACAAGAAATTTTGTAGGGCCATTTTGAAATAAGCAACTCTTATTTTTTTCCCTTCTGCTTAATTGTTTAGTACTATGTAGCTGATTGAATGTTGGTTCAGGGATTGAGGTGCCTTATAAAATGAATAAATAAAAATTTAAACTTAGCGCAACTGTAAACTGGGATGACCAACTTATAACCTTAGGCTTGCTGTCAGCCACACAAGGCTTCCCCATCATGGGCAAAATTACACATTTCAGATTTTCCCTGTTTTGGAGGAGGATGGTTTAAGAAGTAAAATAAGAGATTAAAATTTTGTAGAGATTTAAATTTTGTAAGATACCTATTGCATCCCTTTAACAGGCTCATTTTGGGGGGATGGGGGACAATTAAGAACCAAATTAGTCCATTATGCAGCTTCAGATAGAGCCTCAGGAAAATAAGCACACACACACACACACACAGGGAGAGGGAGAGGGAGAGGGAGAGGGAGAGAGAGAGAGAGAGAGAGAGAGACAGAGAGAGAGAGAGGAGAGAGAGAGGGAGAGAGAGAGAGAGAGATACATACATACAACCACTTTAGAAGAATTTAGCTCTGGCCTTGTGAAGGATGATGAAAGGAGAAATGATTGCTTGGCCTTGACAAAGTAGAAATAGTGAGAAAGAGACTCAAAACAGCCCAGTTGACTGAAATAGATTGAAGAAAGAAAGAAATAAGGGATTACCATGTTGGTGCAGCCAGCAAAACAGGCAGATAAGTACGTGATGCCGTCGGTCCCACAGACTGGAGTGAAGGAATCCATTTGACATTTACAGTTGCTATTGCAGGCAGAATAAGGGGCCAAGCTGGAGATGGTTGACCTACAAAAAAAGGAAGGAAGGATGGGCGGGTGGGTGAATGGGTAAGGGCAAGGGATCAATCAACAGATAGCAAAACGTTTTTAATTGTAAGGGGCCCAGATTCATCTAGGAATCAAAAGAAAGAAAGAAAGAAAGAAAGAAAGAAAGAAAGAAAGAAAGAAAGAAAGAAAGAAAGAAAGAAAGAAAGAAAGAAAGAAAGAAAGAAAGAAAGAAAGAAAGAAAGAAAGAAAGAAAGGAAAAAGAAAGGAAAGGAAAGAAAAGAAGGAAGGAAGGAAGGAAGGAAGGAAGGAAGGAAGGAAAGAAGGAAGAAAGGAAGAAAGAAAGAAAGAAAGAAAGAAAGAAAAAGAAAGAAAGGAAAGAAGGAAGAAAGAAAGAAAGAAAGAAAGAAAGAAGAAAGGAAAGAAAAGAAGGAAGGAAGGAAGGAAGGAAAGAAGGAAGAAAGGAAGGAAGAAAGAAAGAAAGAAAGAAAGAGGAAAGGAAAGAAAAGAAAAGAAGGAAGAAAGAAAAAGGAAAGGAAAGAAGAAAGAAAGAAAGAAAGAAAGAAAGAAAGAAAGAAAGAAAGAAAGAAAGAAAGAAAGAAAGAAAGAAAGGAAAAAGAAAGGAAAGAAAAGAAGGAAGGAAGGAAGGAAGGAAGGAAGGAAGGAAGGAAAGAAGGAAGAAAGGAAGAAAGAAAGAAAGAAAGAAAAAGAAAGAAAGGAAAGAAGGAAGAAAGAAAGAAAGAAAGAAAGAAGAAAGGAAAGAAAAGAAGGAAGGAAGGAAGGAAGGAAAGAAGGAAGAAAGGAAGGAAGAAAGAAAGAAAGAAAGAAAGAGGAAAGGAAAGAAAAGAAAAGAAGGAAGAAAGAAAAAGGAAAGGAAAGAAAGAAAGAAAGAAAGAAAGAAAGAAAGAAAGAAAGAAAGAAAGAAAGAAAGAAAGAAAGAAAGAAAGAAAGAAAGAAAGAAAGAAAGAAAGAAAGAAAGAAAGAAAGAAAGAAAGAAATCTGTCAATCCAGGCTACCCCACAGGGGTGTTCTAATGCTGGGTACAGCCCTTTGATATTGTAAAGAACAGACAAGCCGTGAATCATCCATCAAGTTGTTTAAAGAACAACTTGAACTGGCTCCAAGTTTGGAATAAACCACCTTTAAAAAAACCATCTTTTCATGACTATTCCTATTCCCATTTCCCCCTCTGCTTCTTGTAGATGCCTTCACACCTTTCTCTGCCCGATCTAGGTACGCCTGCGAAATCCAGCAACAATCCACCAAGAGAGGCTGGATAGTCACCCATCAAGGACGGTTTGTCGTGTGTCGGAGGGGTTGGATTTCGTGATCTCTTTAAGTCTCTTACAACTTTACGATGCCATCCTATGGTCTTCTGTAAGGGTGGGATGCAAGCCTGCAGTACCACTTTTTTTTATTTTTTTAAAAATCCCATCGTGAGCAACACCTTCCTTTCCCTTACTCACTTGTTTCCATAGGGAACGGTAATGCCAGCCACAGGTCCCGTGTCGCAGCCCAGGAAAAGGAAAGAAACGTAGCAAGCCGTGGACACCAGGCTGACCAGCATCGCCATCTGAATGGCACCCAGGGCAGAAAGGCTCAGCTTCTTCACTAAGAGGCCTCCCAGGAAGATGCCCAAACACGCACAGGGAATAGCTGTCATGCCTGTGAAGGAAACAGAAAGCGGCTGGATTTTGAGGTTTTAGCCTCATCCCCAACTCAAGGCACTTCTTTGGTTCTTAAGTGTCAAGAGTGAAAATTCGGCAGCTTACATGCCTCTCTGTTTTCATCTTGCCCTTAGAATAAGGGGGGGGGGGGGAGAGAAACGAAACCTCTCCAGTTCTACAGAAGCTTGCTGAAGTCGGCAGTCTGGAAAACTTTCAAGGACATTCTAGCAGGTGTGAAGAAGATAGCAGACGGATCCCATAGCAAAGAGAACATGTTTACATGAGCTACGTGGAACTCTGGGGGGGGGGAGGGGGCGGATTGTCTGGGAAAGCCATTGTTATATTGTCTCCAGAAGTTGTGAATGCTCCAACACTGGAAGTTTTAAAGAAGAGATTGGACAACCATTTGTCTGAAATGGTATAGGGTTTCCTGCCTGAGCAGGGGGTTGGACTAGAAGACCTCCAAGGTCCCTTCCAACTATTCTATTCTATTCTATTCTATTCTATTCTATTCTATTCTATTCTATTCTATTCTATTAACTATTCTATTAACTATTCTATTCTATTCACTATTCTATTCTATTCTATTCACTATTCTATTCTATTCTATTCACTATTCTATTCTATTCTATTCTATTCTACTAAACTATTCCTATTTCTATTTCTATTATTCCTATTCTATTCTATTCTATTCTATTCTATTCTATTCTATTCTATTCTATTCTATTCTATTCTATTCTATTCTACTAAACTATTCCTATTTCTATTTCTATTATTCCTATTCTATTCTATTCTATTCTATTCTATTCTATTCTATTCTATTCTATTCTATTCTATTCTATTCTATTCTATTCTATTCTATTCTATTCTATTCTATTCTATTCTATTCTATTCTATTCTATTCTATTCTATTCTCTATTGTCTGATGCCTTGGGATTTTAGAGTTAGTTTTACCTTGCCTTTACTAGGCCATGTTTTCAATAAACAGTAAGCTTTTCAGAAATGAAAATAATCCTGAATATTTTTTTTTTGGGGGGGGGGGGATGCTTGAGCTGGAAGTTGACACTTAAGTTCTACCCTTCACCAGAAGAGGAAGAGTTGACCCCTTCTGGCTACTTACCTAGTAACTGGTTAGCCGACGACGTTGTGAGATTGAACTGCTGTTCTAGGTACTTGCCAAGAAAGGCTGCGAAACCTGCCACCACCGCAATCTCCATGCAAGCCGCAAGAACAATACAGGTGAACACCGGGTTGGACAGCAAGTGCTTAGTTACTTTTGGGATCACTGGAGGGAGGAAGAGAGAAGAAGGGAGGGACAATTTCACAACAAGGTTTCTAGCCACCGTGCCCTGCTTTAATTTCCTTGACAATGCATCTCTGGGGTTTTCTCCAGACCATCTATCAACACATCCCACGTGGACAGGGAGAAAATTCCTTGGGATGACTCCAGCTGTGGGGGCAAAATCAGATAAACCAGGGGTGTCAAACTCGCAACGTCACGTAACATGTCACGACGTATCATGACTTTTTTCCCCCATTGCCGGCAAGGGGTGGGCGCAGTTTCGGCATGACGCATCTGGCCCGCGGGCCGGCAGTTTGACACCCCTGAGATAAACCATAGCTGGTTCAGCTAAAAGGATCTACCAGATGAAGTTTTGACCAATGGGTTTAAGCCATGGGTTTCTGCTTGTCTATTTCCAATCCACTGGAGGTCATCAGGATAATATCCAGGGTAGAAATAGAACCCAAAGAAAGCAATTTAAGTGAAGGAACTTTCCACCAAACATTATAATTAAAAACAAGCCTTCACAGCTAGAATTGCTCATTCTGTTGCATTCCTAAACTGGATCAGAAGGTTTAGTGAAATAATACAGGCCCACTAGCCAATCACAATTAAAACAACAGTCCAATCAAGGAGTCCATTCCCAACAACAGAGACAGGGCAAGCCAATAGTATATAAAAGTTTTAATGTGGAGAAAAGCAAAGTTTTACATTTAGGCAGGAAAAATCAAAGGTATAAGTACAGATTAAGCGAGACCTGGCTCAAAGACAGTAACTATGAGAGGGACCTTGGAGTCCTAGTGGACAATCACTTGACCATGAGCCAGCAGTGTGCAGCAGCAGCCAAAAAAGCTAATACAATCCTGGGTTATATAAACAGAGGCATAGAATCAAGATCACGCGAAGTATTAGTACCGCTTTACGAAGCCCTGGTGAGACCACACCAGGAATATTGCAGCCAATTTTGGTCACCATACTACAAAAAAGATGTTGAGACCTTGAAAAAAGTTCAGAGAAGAGCAACTAAAATGATCAGAGGCCTGGAGACTAAAACATATGAAGAAGGGCTGCAGGACTTGGGTTTGGCTAGTCTAAAGAAAAGAAGAAATAGGGGTGATATGATAGCAGTATTCCAGTATTTGAGGGGCTGCCACAAGGAAGAAGGAAGTCAACCTATTTTCCAAAGCACCAGAAGGCAGGACAAGAAACAATGGTTGGAAACTGACCAAAGGGAGAAGCAACCTGGAATTAAGGAGAAACTTCCTAACAGTGAGGACAATTAATCAGTGGAACAATTTGCCTCCAGAGGTTGTGGGTGCTTGTCACTTGTCTGAGATGGTATAGGTTCTCCAGCTTGAGCGAAGAGGCTGGACTAGAAGACCTCCATGGTCCCTTCCAGCTCTATTCTATTCTAATTCTAAAATGAGAGCAAACTCTGCTCCTTTACTAGCACAGATGATGTTACCTAGTTTGAGTAAATGAAACCTCTGCAAGAAAACAACCAAGTTCAGATAACACCAAGGCTTCCGCAATTAAAACTGCCAAATGGCTGCTTGGATGTGGCATCTCCATCCGTATTCTCCTAAATTTATTATTGGAGCATTTATGGATTTCTATACTTTGGTTATTTGTTGGAATATTCCTCTCTTTCTTCTTGTTAGCTGTTGAAATATTTCTACCCCAATTCCTTGTTAAAAGGGATTCGTAGCAGTTGAAGGACAATTCAAGAGAGTATAAAATAACTTAACCAACTTAGATCAATTTAGCAACAGCAGTAGAAAAAAAACAAAAATCAACATAGAGAGGTTTTTTTTTTTTGCTATTTCTCATTCAGGAGTATAAAAGGGAATTTTCCTTTGAAATATAAAGGAAGTAGGACAACTTCTGGAGAGGTTTTCAAGGACGAAATGTGATGTTTTTGCACTCCTCAGTTTTTTGTTAGAACTTTTAAACAAGAAATCAAAACTAATGCCAACTAATACAAAGTAAAAAAAGAAAAGAAAAAAGCCAAAAAAAGTAGAAAAGAATGAAAAAAGGTATCAAAAAGTGGCTTCTGATCTTCACAGCGGTTATAAGTATAAATACATTTTAACCTCTTTCTCTCTAAAGTTACTCCATATTTTTTTCCTATCTGTCCTATTTAATCATCAAAACTTTTTTTCCCCATTTTTACATAAATGGCCATAAGCGCCTTTTAATCACCAATAAATTAGTCTTTTTTTTTTCTAATCAAAGAAGTAAATTAATCCATTTCAGAAAAATCTGAACTTCACCAGTCCTCCATAGTGGATTCCCTTTCTGTGCATACAATCATCAGTTTTGAGATGGCTACATTCTTGACAGCCATAAATCATGGTTTACAAACCTCAGTAGCCGAGTTGCCTGATTTAACGCCGGGCACAAAAATGATCTTGTACCTTTTTTCTTGCTAATTCTTATTCCTTAGAGAAAGGGGAAATGTTTCTTGAAATTTCTTTCAAAGGAGAAGAGAATATTGGGGAAATTCTCCTGGGCAGAAGACAATGTCCTTCCATTTGTCAATTACAAGGTGGACAGAAAGAGGTAATGGTGTGTCCCAAAGGTGCTTTTTCAGGAGGCAACTGGACATTCTTGTTTTTCTTTGGGACAACCATGACCTGGATGACTGAGAATCTCCATAGACATTTAGTTATGCACTTTGGGACGAACACCCTTCAAATGGTGTGGGAGTGTGAAGGGATTTCCAGAAAACACTGCAGACTACAGGAACAGGGCAGAAAACATCCTGCAGCCACGAAGGCTCCACACCCATTTGCACCACTCAGGTGACCCTGAGGACACAGAAAAACCTCCAAATGGCCCCAACGACTCTATAAAAGAAGGCAAATGACCAGCTGTCTGCAAGGAATATAAATCCTTCCATTCCCCACCATCTGGTAAGAGCTGAAGAAGCTTCTTGGATGAGAAATCTCTTCAAAGAAAAACAAAAACAAGAAAGTCCAGTTGCCTCCTGAAAAAGCACCTTTGGGACAACCATGACCTGGATGACTGAGAACCTCCATAGACAGGTAGTGGTGTGTTTGTGTATGTGCCTGTATCCTCTCCTTCCTGGCAAAGTCCTTTTTCCATCCATCCACAGACATCTGTCCATCTTTCCATCCCGGGAGCCTTTTTGATATTGGTGCTAATGTCACCACAGTGGGAGTTCCACCTTTGGAAGAAATTGTTGGAGAAGTCTCTCCTTCTCTTAGAGAAATACGTTTTTTCTGCCTACAGTTTGGAAAAAAAAAAGTCATGTCAAGAGCTCAATTAGTCCCAGCTCTGGAAAAAGAATATCCCTCTTCTTTTTCTTGTACATTAAGTTTTGTTTGCGATTTTATCCTTTGTTGCTTTTGTTGTGTTTGGACCATATTAATGGAAAGAGGTATCTATGATCTGTGTATATATATTCCACTGCCAATCTAACTCACCTGGACTATTAAGGGATACACAGGACCATCTAGTGATCGCTGAATGCATTGCATGGGTGCTTAGTTTGATTCTGATTACTGGGTCAATAGCACAAAACTATGGAAAAGCTAAGCTCCAGCCTGGATGTGCTCTGGATCTTGTGTTAGAATGGGTCCTGCTCAGTGGTGGGATTCAGCCAGTTCGCATCAGTTCGACAGAACTGGTAGCTACTTTTTTGTTGCCCAGGCCCAGAATGGACTTCCAGAAGCGGCATCCACACAGAGAACCAGTTGTTCACATATTTGAATCCCACCTCTGGTCCTGCTTCATTTTCTACGCCAATGGCAGATAATCCACTGGTCAAATAGGTATCTCTTGGTAGTAGCTGAATGGAATCAACCATCTCCTGCCAGGTACAGATATCTGAGAAGGCGCATGTTGCTTTCACACGTCTTCATGTGTTACAAAATGCCAGTGAAGTTTTATTTTATATCTCATGTTTTTGTATATTTATCTCGCGCTTTTTTCTCGAAATGTGATGTGAATGTGCCATATGATAAATAATAGTGAAGTTACAATTCTGCCAGCTTGAAGTTCTAGTTTGCCATAACTACATCCTACGTGCATGTTTGTGTGCATCTGAAATCTTTTATTATTATTATTATTATTATTGATCATCGCACAGTCAGCCAGATGTTCAGACTGGGTTTGGCAATTTTGTCTACCTATCGAGTCCTTACCAAGGACCTGGGATAGGCAGATCTGGATGTTTGACTATCCCAGGTCCTTGGTAAGGACTCGATAGGTAGAAAAAATGCCTATTATTATTATTGTTGTTGTTATTATTATTATTATTATTATTACCTTTTATTCATTAGACGTGAACCTCAGTCAACTGAACATTCAAATTGGCTGGCGCTGATGGTTGACATGGGTTGCTACCAGCATCCTAGGTGTCAACCAGGTACCTCCTTAAAATATAAGATGTTCCAAGTAACACAGTTTTTTGTAACATTGCTGGAGTTATTGCAGGAAGCTGCAGTTTCTTGATGTATTGTGCGAAGTTTTTGGACATAGTTCCCAGTGCCCCGATGACAATGGGTACCACTGTTACACGTTTCATCCTATAATCGCGCAGTTTCGATGGCCAGGTCACGATATTTCATAGCTTTTTCCAGTTCTTTTTCTTCGACTCTGGCATCTCCTGGTACAGAGATATCAATCAGCTGTATGCTTCGGTTCTCTACAACTGCGATCTGGCATATTGTGTTCCATATTATTATTATTATTATTATTATTGTTGTTATTGCTGTGCTGGCAGAGTGCTTAGAATGCAGTATTGCAGTCAAATTCTGCCTACAGCCTAGAGTCCGATCCTGACGTGGTTCAAGGTTGACTCAGTTTTCCATCCTTCTGAGGTTGGTAAAATGAAGACCCAGATTGTTAGGGGCAACTTGCTGACTCTGTAAACCGCTTAGAGAGGGCCTTAAAGCACTGTGAAATGGTATATAACTCTAAGTACTATTGCTATTATTATTGTTGTTGTTGTTATTGATTTCACTCTAAGATTGGCCACCTAATGAGAAGGAAGGTCTCACTGGAGAAGAGCCTAATGCTGGGAAAGGTTGAGGGCAATAGAAGAAGGGGACGACAGAGAATGAGGTGGCTGGATGGAGTCACTGAAGCAGGAGGCATGAGCTTCAATGGACTCCAGAAGATGGTAGAGGACAGGAAGGCCTGGAGGAACGTTGTCCATGGGGTCGCGATGGGTCGGACACGACTTCGCAACTAATAATAACAACAAGATTGTCCCCAGATTATCTGTTTGGCTACAAAACTCCACAAAGCTTCCTCTTGGCTTTGAGGAAGTGAATGCAAAAGCTGAGAACGTGAGGAGCTTTTACTCCTCAATTAACGAATCAGCCAGAGCAACCTCTACTTGGGGAGGGATTTTAATTGCTCTGGAGATAACTCAGCTTGAGGCAGATGGGATGCTAATGTGAGCAAGAAAAGTCTCACATTCTTTACTATGTGGCAAACAACCCCTGTGCAAATTCCAAGTGAAAATCATTTAGGCTGAAGTTATGTTGCTTGAAGTGCTGCTTGAGTCTTCAATGGGGGTCGTTTGCCTCCTGCAAATTCCTCATCCCACTCCAACACCTACTTTGTTTTCCCACCTCGTCTAACGTGGTGTAGCACTTTTCTTTTCTTTTCTTTTTTGCTCCAGGTGCTCCAGCTAGCAGAGGTTGGAGTGAGAAAGCAGAGCTGAACAAGTTGCCCCTTAAGGAGAATGCCAGATATGCCATCATATTCAGTAACCTCCGTTTGATTATGCCATCTGCTTTTACTTGTCAAAGGAATCTTTCTTCCCTGGCCTAGCAGATTTAAAATCTGCTCTCAGGAGTTTCCAGGTGCAGAAATATCCTATGGAAATATGCCTTTGTTCCCAGCCCCATTTAGGATCACAGAATAATAGAGTTGGAAGGGACTTTGGAGGTTGTCTAGTCCAACACCACGCCCCCCCCCCCCAGCGGAGACTACCATTCTGGACAAGTGGCTGTACAATCTCTTCTTGAAAACCTCCAATGATGGAGCACTCACAACTTCTGGAGGCAAGCAGTTCCACTGGTTAATAGTTCTCCTTGTTAGGAATTTTCTCCTTAGTTCTAGGTTTCTTCTCCCCTTGATTAGTTTCCATCCCTTGCTTCTTGTCCTGCCTTAGGAGACAAAACTTCCCTTTGAAAACACTGAGAAAAATGAGATAGTCTTTCAACTATAAGTGCTTCTTCCAGAGGATCCATATCGCCTACTTCAAGCCCACTGAAGGACAGATTTTTTTCTCTGGGGATGCTGCAAGGGTCATAAGTGTGAAAAACAATCAGAAGTCACTTTTTTCAGCACCACTGTAATTTCGAACAGTCACTAAATGAACTGTCCTATATCAAGAACTACCTGCAGTTCTGTGGCTCAGATGAAAAGTCATCTCTGTGGCAGGTTCAAAAAAGAAGCCACCTGTCTCCAGAGGTGACTGTGAGCAAAACCATGCTTTTGCTCACAGTGACCTTTAAAAGTGGCACGGTAATGCACACCCATCCCTGGACGAGAGCAAGATACAACAGACTATTTGATCCTAGAAGCAAATGTTCTACTTACAAGGGATCAAAGGTTTCCATGAGAACAAATGGAAAAAACTGCTTGCTGTGTCAAGCCAAGGTCACCCAAGAAGGTGAACCGGATCAAATGTTAATTCAGTTGTCATTTCAGTATTCAGGACTAACACCCAAGGCTTTAATTTTTATTTTCCGATCAAATGGTTGGTAGAATAACTATTTAAGGGAAAGAAGTTATTCTACCAACCATTTGATTGAAAAAAAGAAAATTAAAGCCTTTAAGTTAGGGGATATTATATTATTAATTAGATGTTTGAATATGGTTAAGAATAGATGGCTAGAAGTAGAAGTATTATTACAAACTAGATAAATAAGATTTGTAATCAGAATATCATATCTTGGCATGAAAAGGAAAACAAGAAAATGCTAAGAAGTTTGAATAAGGGAAGCTTTTGCTTACCCAAATATAACTTGCTTTGAAATTATAAATGATTGGGATATTTTGAACATGGATGGGAAATAGGAAAAGGGAAAATAGGATACTGACTGAATAAATGGATATTGAGTGCAAATGCAATTAAGATATGTTTTGGTTAGAAAAGATATTTTAAACTGATATTATTGATACTATTAGAAAACTGTAACAAAGATGCTGATATTCAGCTGTATATTTATTAATAACAATTGTTATTTGCTTAGTGTGAGAAAATGTCTATTACTGGAAGAAGAGAGAATGTATTGGATGGTGTAATATTGGATTTAGTTTGAAGAAGCTTATATGTACCACCAGATCCTGAAGTTGAAACTTGAAACTCAAATACTTTGGCCACCTAATGAGAAGGAAGGACTCACTGGAGAAGAGCCTAATGCTGGGAAAGATGGAGGGCAATAGAAGAAGGGGACGACGGAGAAGGAGGTGGCTGGATGGAGTCACTGAAGCAGGAGGCGTGAGCTTAAATGGACTCCAGAAGATGGTAGAAGACAGGAAGGCCTGGAGGAACGTTGTCCATGGGGTCGCGATGGGTCGGACACGACTTCGCAACAAACAAAAATATGTACCACTGAATTACTAATGGACCCAGTCAACGCGTTGCCTATTAAGTACTTGATTGCAAAAATAGAAAATTAATAAAATATTTATTAAAAAAGGCGGGGGGAAGAAGTTAAACGGTGCAAGGCAATCTAAGGTCTGCTTCGGGTAGTGAATCTAGCTAGTCATTAACCTGGTTGGCTCCCGCAGAAGCCACCTGGGCTATGAAGGAAGTGCGTCACCTCTCAGCTGCTGGAAGCAAGATGGATCATCGTTGGCTTCCATGGAGTGCGGTGGGAGAATCCCATTGCTTGGCTTTGGCCTTTCATAGTCCCCTTCTGGCAACATGGCTTCCTCTACCTCTGCTATGTGCTCCGGCCGGCGGGTCAGGGATTGTGGGAATCCAAACATCGGGAGAGACGAGAAGAAAAGTAAGGCACCACAAAGCAAGAAGCCGGCCCACCATGCGCCAATCCACCGAGGGTCATCAGGGGTGATATCCAGCTTGCCTGCAAAGAACAAAGAGATGGGGGTCTTTACTGGGGTAGACAAGGACGTCAGCACCTAAGAGGAGAGCACCAATGGGATAACAGGAGATGAATGAACAGGACTCAGGACTCAGCCTTTCAGTATAACCAGTTAGGATCAGGGATCCATCCCTCTGATCAGTGTAGGAACCTACTGTCATGGTTCCGACAGATGAAACTCTGACCTTAAAGATCTTTATTCAAGTTGCATGGCATCAGCAGGTACGAGGTCAAAGCCGAAATCTGAATTCTCCTCCCCTAAACACATAGTATCAAAGCACAATTCCCTCCTCTAATTAACAGTGATAAATCACATTCTCCAATTAGTTTGAAATGCAGACCTTCCCTCCAGTTCTTCTACCCACCATTTCTTATCATCTCTTATTTCAAACAACCTTGAAACACGCTCTACTAAGATGTTATTATGTCTAACTAATTCCCATACACGTTCTTCCCCCACCCCCCCGCAGTATCATCTAATTCTAACTCTAAAAGTAACACACAAGTTAAGGGGAAATTGGCTGCATCTTCATAGATTGTCAAAGCAAGAACATCCAGATGTTAGCAGCGTTGACACCTACATTAAAGTCTCCCTGATGGTGATCCAGACTCTGTTTGGGCGTTAACAGATGAACAAGGTTCACCAGATGATTGGGGCTTTTCACTTTTAGGAAGAGGATTGCTCTACTCTTAAAGTTTTTTCCCCCCTCTCATCATTCAAGTGGACTTCGCTTTCCTGTAGGATACGTTTGCTAGTCCAAGTCCTGCACTATAGAACAAGATAATACAGGTAATTCTCAACTTACGACAGTTCGTTTAGTTTCAATGGCACTGAAAAAAAAGTGATTTATGACTGTTTTCACACTGGTGACCGTTGCAGCCTCCCCGTGGTCATGTGGTCAAAATTCAGACGCTTGGCAACTGGCTTGTACTTATGACGGTTGCCGTGTCCCGGGGGTCACATAATCCCCTCTTGCAACCTTCTGACAGGAAAGTCAGTGGGGCAGCCTGATTCACTTCATAACTTCAGTGATTCACTTAACAGCAGTGGCAAGAAAGCTTGCCACTGCAAGAAAGTGGCAAGAAAGCTTGAGGCAAAACTCGCTTAACAAATGTCTCGCTTAGCCACAGAAATTTTGGGCTCAGTGGTAGCCGTAAGTTGAGGACTACCTGTCAAGACTTTGGCCTTTCTTAGTTACTTCGAAAGGGTTGTCCTTTCCCCCCACTTCTTTCTTCAAGGTTCAGCATGCCCAGTCACCTTCTGGTAGAACTGTCTTTCCAATCATCTGACCTTCCTTGCTTGCCTTCCCCTCTACCTGTTTCAAGTTCACCAAGCCCTTCACAACACTTCTTTGCCCAGAACTGAAAAAGCCATCATGTGATCAGGATGCATAACATTTCTAACAAGGCATTGTGGTGGGTTTTGAGGAAAGAGCTCTAATATTTCAGGGGGTTGTCACAGAGAGGAGGGGGTCAACCTATTTTCCAAAGCACCTGAAGGCCAGACAAGGAATAAAAAGGATGGAAACTGATCAAGGAGAGATTCAACCTAGAAATAAGGAGAAATTTTCTGACAGCGAGAACAATCGACCGATGGAACAGTTTGCCTTCAGAGGTTGTGGGGGCTTCATCACTGGAAGCTGGACAGCCATCTGTCAGACATGGTATAGGGTCTCCTGCTTAAACAGGGGGCTGGACTAGATGACCCATAAGGTCCCTTCAAACTCCGTTATTCTATTCTATTCTATTCTATTCTAATTTCCATTCCATTTGTCTGAAATGGTATAGGGTTTCCTGCCTGAGCAGGGGGTTGGACTAGAAGACCTCCAAGGTCCCTTCCAGCTCTATTCTATTCTATTCTATTCTATTCTATTCTATTCTATTCTATTCTATTCTATTCTATTCTATTCCGTTCCGTTCCGTTCCATTCTTTCGTAATTCTATTCTATTCTATTCTATTCTATTTCTATTCTATTCTATTCCATTCCATTCCATTCCATTCCATTCCATTCTTTCATAACTCTATTCTATTCTATTCTATTCTATTCTATTCTATTCTATTCTATTCTATTCTATTCTATTCTATTCTATTCTACTCTAATTCCATTCCATTCCATTCCATTCTTTCGTAACTCTATTCTATTCTATTCTATTCTATTCTATTCTATTCTATTCTACTCTACTCTACTCTACTCTAATTCCATTCCATTCCATTCTTTCGTAACTCTATTCTATTCTATTCTATTCTATTCTATTCTACTCTACTCTACTCTACTCTACTCTACTCTACTCTACTCTACTCTACTCTACTCTACTCTACTCTACTCTACTCTAATTCCATTCCATTCCATTCCATTCCATTCCATTCTGAAGCTTTGAGGAACAGAGGCTTTTTCCTCAGCTATCTGCAGCAATGGTGACTTTGCTGGAAAGCAGAGTGATCACCGTTGCTTTTCCCAGTCTCTAAATTTATATATGACTTAAATTATCCATGATTGTCTCTATCATTTTCCCAGCTATGCCTGGCGGCATTCCAACACCTTCCTGGCCCAGCCAACATTCTTCTGCTACCCCTTCAGTGCCTTCACCTCCTGTTTCTGGTTGGCTGCATAATGAAGGGAAATTTGGGAGCCCTCATTCCCAGGAGCCTTGATGTCCCCATCCCAGCTACACAAAGGTCCGTAATCTTTACACAGGTAGGCTTTTGTCTACTCTTTCACACGCTTTGTTGTTGCTTTCCTGCCTTGTGTTTTCAGTCACCTCTGCACAACCATTAGGGGTAAAAGTATTATATCACCATTGGGTGATTCATTTCTTCCACCATATGTAGTTTTCTTTTGCACCAGTGCACAAATGATAAAACTTGTGCTAGGCCCCAGCACGGAAATGATTTCTTTAAAAAAAAAATAATGCTGCAATTTATGCTACCATGTTTTAAACTAATGAGGCTATTTGGCACTGCGTTGCTGCTATATGTTTTGTTTTAAGAGTCCTATTTCAGGCGTTTTAAAAACAACAGCCACTGAGAACCCACAGAAAGGAAGAAAATATGATACATAGGCGGCTGGTGGAATGGATTTTCTTCACAGGAGCGCTTCCAGCAAAAAAATAATTATTTTTGCAATTGCTTTTGGAATTTGCAGAGGCTCTTTGCTAACATGTCAAGGAAGCCTCAGTCTTCCAGGCCAAATCTGGTGTCTACAGGTTGAATCATAGCAACTGGACGAATCTTAGCTGACAGGAGCGTCATCTTGTAATTCTCTCAAATTTCCCCATATAATAATAATAATAATAATAATAAAGTTGGAAGGGACCTTGGAGGTCATCGAGTCCAACCCCCTGCTCAGGCAGGAAACCCTACACCATTTCGGACATGTGGCTGTCCAGTCTCTTCTTAAAAACTTCCAGTGTTGGAGCATTCACCGCTTCTGGAGGCAGGTTGTTCCACTGGTTAATTGTTCTAACTGTCAGGAAGTTTCTCCTCAGTTCCAGGTTGCTTCTCTCCTTGACTAGTTTCCATCCATTACTTCTTGTCCTGCCCTCAGGCGCTCCGGAGAATAGCTTGACTCCCTCTTCTTTGTGGCAACCCCTGAGATATTGGAATACTGCTATCATGTCACCCCTAGTCCTTCTTTTCATTAAACTAGACATACCCAATTCCAGCAAACGTTCCTATCTTTGCCCATCTTTGTTTCTTTCCTCACATGGGCACACCCAGGGTGGGGAAGATGGAAGGGCAGCCCATGCCTTCTGCTGATGGCACTGCAAGATGGAAAGCTAGGAACAAGCTAAGTGAGTTGAGGTGAGCAGTTTTGGGAAGAAAAAAAAAA
This sequence comes from Azemiops feae, assembly GCA_023970755.1. NCBI lineage: Eukaryota > Metazoa > Chordata > Lepidosauria > Squamata > Viperidae > Azemiops > Azemiops feae. Next base: position 53,773 of record JALGBA010001852.1, read on the forward strand.
CCAACTAGAGTGCAATTAGTCAGCAAGAGAGAGAAAGTAGAGAGGCTGTAGACCAGAGTTTTTTGCCCCATGACCTTGAGGTTAGGGGTACATAACTTGTCAAGCCACAAGAGTGCACCTAAAGTTTCAAGGATAGCCCACGGAGTGTGCTCTTGACAAAACTTAATAGGTTGGGCTAGGATAGAAAACCAGATTTCATTTCATTTGCCTTTCTGGTTAATTAGAACAGTATACAGATAAAATGATTACCCTTTGGTTAAACATTTAAGAATCTTCTCCTCTTACATTAAACATTCCAACAAGCTAATGAGTTCTGGAGGCCTTCAAGGCAAGAATCCCAGACGATAGGATTATGTGATTACAGAATACAGAATAACAGAGTTGGAAGGGACCTTGGAAGTCTTCTAGTCCAACCCCCTGCTCCAGCAGGAGACCCTCTACCATTCCAGACACATGGGTGTCCAATTTATTCATAAAAACCTCCAGCGATGGAGCACTCCCAGCTACTGGAGGCAAGCGGTTCCACTTGTTAATTGTTCTCACTGATAGGAAATTTCTCCTCTCTAATAAGCTTCCATCTGTTACTTCTTGTCCTGTCCTCAGGTGCTTGAGAGATAATTACTATTGACATTAGCAGCAAATTTCTATTTGGGGTAATATCTATTTTGTTTTAAATGAATTCCAACATTCCCCAGAACAGGCCAAAATGTTAGTTTCTGATCTCTTTGTCAATGACTAATATGGCTCTCTTGTGCCTTCAACCTAATTGTTTCCCAAAAAGTGTGATCTTTGTGGTTTGCACAAGACACAAAACCTGAGTTAACAGACTACCCTGGCAATCTTTGTGTAACGTTCTGTACTCAAGCAAACAAATCATGTTGTGGCCTAAGGCAGGGGTCTCCAACCTTGGCAACTTTAAGACTTGTGGACTTCAACTCCCAGAATTCTGGGAGCTGAAGTCCACAAGTCTTAAAAGTTGCCAAGGTCGGGGACCTCTGGCCTAAGGTGATGAGCTGGTTCACAACACGTTAAGATAATGGTAGGTTTCTACAGAAGCAGAATCCAAAAACACCTACCTTATTTCTCCTAGTCCTGTGTGTTTTGCAAACCCAGCTAAGATACGGCTGGAAACACTCATGCTCTTATTGGCATTATAATACCAATAATTTGTGTTTATTACTTTTAAAACAGTAACAGAAAAAGAAAAAAAAAATTCCCAAAAGGAACAAAACAGAAACATATATTATCTTTGCAAAGCAAAGCAAAAACGTAACAGGTGCTTAAAATTAAATGAAACTGAAAATAAAAATAAAATATAGAGTGTATGTAGGGCATATCTCTGATTGCCAAACATAACTTTACACTGGGCATGTTCATGATATATCATCTCTCTCTCCCTCCCTCCCTTCCTCTCTCCTGTCCTCATGATCAGGCATAGGTAGCTTCACATGTTAGGTTTCCTATATAGCAGGGGTCTTCAAACTTGGCCCTTTCATGACTTGTGGACTTCAACTCCCAGAATTCCTCAGCCAGGCACGCTAGCTGAGGAATTCTGGGAGTTGAAGTCCACAAGTCATAAAAGGGCCAAGTTTGAAGACCCCTGCTATATAATATCACAAGTATGCCTAACAAATTCCAACAGAATGAAACTGGTCATATAGTGCCCTCTAGTGGTCACATAGAGAAAATATTGCAAAATTATTTAAAAAAAAACAAAAACCCAAACCCACATTGGATGCAGGTCTGGAGGCTTTATTATGAAGCCCAGAAAAAATTAACAATATAAATGTTAATGAGTATAAATGCAAATGAATAAGAAGATAAAATGTACCATCTATAGCAACAGTACCCACCTTTTTTCTATTTTTCTATTTTTATTTCTATTTTCTATATATATATATTTCTTGATGCTGTGAAATTGTATTTCAAAATGATATCTGGGAAATGTCTGCTTATCAGCTGGCATGCTTCTGATAAACCTAGCCTAATCAATTTCAGCATTTAATAACTGGATGTGGTTATCTGGTCTATTGCTCACTCCAGCCAGAAATATTGATGTCCTTGCTTACTGTAGAGGGCAAAGAAGCTGACTATCATGACAAGCACCCTTGAAAAGGAAGATTCTTTTCAAAATCTTCATTTTGGATGTACAAGATTTTCACCATGGACCCTGATAACAATGCATGTGAATGACATGATCCTGATGGTTTGATGGGCAAGTCAAATACCAACAGGGTGACATCTTGTGTTCCACTTTCAATGCAGAGAATTTCAGCTTCTTTTCCAAACAGGACCAGAAACCACCAACTTTTCTATATTGCTTTTAACCAATTACAGTGTATAAATGCCCCACCAACTCACAACCCCACCAACTCACATCAGCCAGAAAGGGTTTTTTTTTTTTGGCCTGCAGCACTTCCTGGAATAATCATGCAATCCTGAAAAGTTCCAGGGTTACAGGATCAGTTCAAGAAATGCACTGACAATTTTGCTAACAGGGTACAGGATATTATCATAGTCAAAATGAAAAAGAGGTGAAAATCTGAACCAGCTTCTCTCTTTAAAAGTTAATTCATCCTATCTCCTTGAACTTTTACTTTTATTAAAATCCACCAGGAAAAATAAAAACCTGGACCAGTCTGGAAATGTGTCCCTTTGTGGAAAAAACAGAGTAGGTGTATCCTAATATTTTCCAGAGATAGTGTTCCTACATTGCTTGAATCCTGCATTTTTATATTCATATTTGTCTTGCTCCTCTGTTCTTTTAAGGGTTTTCAGGGGAAAGGAAAACTATGAAGCAACAGTGGAAAACACAGTTTACCTGGTGATGTCATATAGAAAACTTGGTGAACTTTTACTGCTAGCTGCCAAGGAAGGGACAGGGGAGAAGGAAGAATGAATTGCTTTACATGCAAGAGATAAACCCAGTTTTAATTCTTGGCATCTGTAGGTTGGCTTAAAAAGATTCCCATTTGAAATCTTGGCGAGCTAAATGGAATTGTAGCCAACCCTCTAAGGACAATTACCTGTCTGAGACGGTATAGGTTCTCCTGCTTGAGCAGGGGGCTGGATTAGAAGACCTCCAAGGTCCCTTCCAGATTCTATTGTATTCTACCTTTGGACTGCCCTAACAGAATAACGGAAGGGACTTTGGAGGTCTTCTAGTCCAACCCTCTGCTCAGGCAGGAAACCATATACCATTTCAGACAAATGGTTGTCAAGTCTCTTCTTAAAAACCTCCAGTGTTAGAGCATCCACAACTTCTGGAGGCAAGCCGTTCCACTGGTTATTTTTTCTCACTGTTAGGAAGTTTCTCCTTAGTTCTAGGTTGGATCTCTCCTTGATTAGTTTCCATCCATTGCTTCTTGTCCTGCCCTCTGGAACGCTTTGGAAGATAGGTTGACCCCCTTTTCTTTGTGGCAGCCCCTCAAATATTGGAAGACTGCTATCATGTCTCCCCTAGTCCTTCTTTTCATTAAATTAAACATACCCAATTCCCACACCCATTCTTCGTATCGCCTAAAGCTTGTCATTTGGAAATATGGTATGTTAGAGCAGTGTTTCTCAACCTTAACAACTTTTAAGATGTGTGAACCTCAGCTCCCAGAATTCCCATGCCAGCATTTGTGGACTTCAACTTCCAGAACTCTGTCTTAACGGGATCTGTCTCTCAGCTATCCTAATCCTCATTTTGTTTCCCAGTTTCTTTGATGAAACCTGGATTTTAGAAGTCCCAGACTGCAAAAATGCTCCCCAGACTGAGGTTACACAGAGATGATCCATCTCCCTGGAAACGTCAAGGTGGATGCTGACAACCAATGTCCTGGTTTGGCAATAAAGTGCAAAAGTGCCAGGAAAACTACCCATTGGGAAAAGATTACTACACAGCTTCTTCAGTTGGTCAAAGAAGCCCGCAGTAATACATCATAAAAGATCTGTCTCTCTAACTTGGCAAATGATTTATGGCTGCATCACTGGTTCCAGAATGGGAAACAAGGCAGTTTATTTTGTTGGATAAGTGACATTTAAAAGCAGTTGAGAAAAGCTGGAGCCAAAGTTGAACATTATCAGATGATCACAATGCGGCAGTTTTATGCAGACAAGAGATGAAGGTGCCACTCTATTAATTAGAAGTTCAGGGTGCTTTCATAATCCATTTGCATTGTGCCTAAATTAACCCACTGTCTTTCTTGATTTCTTGATTCCAGTTGGGAAGGGACCAAGATTACTTAAACTTTTCTTCATGGATGTCCCATTTTGTTCCACCAATATAGACTCTGCTATAAGAGAGGACCAGGCTGATCCAGAGGGAGGGGTCAAATGCGTCATTAGTTTGGAGTTCTTTTGCACCCACAAGCTCCTTTGCACCCAGCCCTCCCTTGACCCATTATCTTCCATTGACCCTTATCTACCACCAATTTGCCTTGACCATTAGTAGATCAGATTCTTTGTATAGAAGTAGCATGAAATAAACTTGCATTCATTTTGGACCTAATCACGGCTCCCGATTTCTTGTGCCTGACATTAACTGGACTTTTTTTTCACACACACAACCCCCCCCCCAAAAAAAACTTTCCTAGAAACTTGTGTTGCAAAAAATGGTCAGTAAGCTGAATTCTGCATCCATGATCTTTTGAGTTTCTGATCTGCTTTCATGAAATCATATATTCTTTCACTAGCCCTTAAACTATATCTGAGCAGCCTGTTTAAATGCTGGAGGATCTAGCTACTAAAGTTTAAAGGCAGTAAAGAAAGAAAGGAATAAGAAAGGGGGGGGAAGCAAAAGTGCAGAAAGAAAGAAGAAAAAGAAACAGAAGGAAGGAGCTTGACAGCTGTTTCTTTTTTCCTTCTGTTTCTTTTCCTTCTTTTTTTCTGCACTTTTGCTTCCCCCCCCCCCTTTCTTATTCCTTTCTTTCTTTACTGCTGTTACACTTTACACTTTGCAGCAAATATAAGTACAATGAAAAATGTTCTTGTAATTTTCCTGGGTACAATAGAGCAGTGGCTTGAGGTTCGATTTCTCAATCGAACATACAATTAAATAAAAACTCAAGCTGGATAGCAGGCATAGCATCTAGTTACACCCCAAATCTTTCAAAACACAAAGGTTTTCTTCCTTCTTTCTCTTCTGACGCTTCATGGCCTGCTGTTAATTTTTTTTTCTTATTCTATGCGCAACCCAGGTGGAAAGGTTACCTACTTGTGTCAATGAAGACAGCATCCACATAGATTTTGGTACAGAAAGATCCCAGGATAAATCCACAGGCCGGTCCAAACACCAGCATTGTAAACAGGATCCCTGCAAAGAAACACAGAATAACACAGTGAAGATAAGAAAAGGGACGGTCCCATATCTGGTCCTGGTGAGGAACTTCATTCTGGAGAGTGTGGAACTCGCAAAATTGAAGGTCTATGGACATTCTCAATCATCCAGCTCATGGTTGTCCTAAAGGTGCTTTTCCAAAAAAAACAACAACTGGACTTTCTTGATAGAAAACATTCTTTTCTGTTTGAGTAATCTCTTTGTTAGAGAGATTTCTCACCCAACCATCTCTTCTCTGTGACATGCCATTGTCCTCTCTCATCTGTGTTGGTTCTTCTGGGTTTTTTTGTATTTTTTCATATCTAAACTGTAGGGTAGATAACTTGGTTTCCTGTCATTTTTTGCTTGTGTTGTGTTGCGACCAAGAAAGTCCACTTGTCTTTTGGAAAAGCACTTTTGGGTCACAAAATTGAAGGGTTTTTTTTCTGGGATCCCCAATCTTGCTAGGCAGGAAGTAGAATTCTAAGAGATGAGAATGTTTTGTAGCTCAGGGGTGAAATGAAGAGTCCTTGGTGTTCTCTGAGCTTGGCTGGTTTCTTGCAGATGTTTCATTACCCAACTAGACAACATCATCAGTGCTAGAATAGAGAGCACTCCCGTCTAGCACTGGTGATGTTACCTAGTTGGGTAATGAAATGTCTGCAAAAAAAACCAAAACCCAACCAAGCTCAGAGAGCACCAAGGATCCCACAGTAGAATTCTAACCTGTCCTTCTGATATTGTAAATAATTTTGTAAATAATTTTGAGTTGAGTAGCACTCACTCCTTCAAACAGCACTTGGTCCAGCTCTTGTTTCAAGTTATTGCAGAGAGGAACAACCTAAAAACGCCCTATTTCTCCCCTTCCCCCCTAGTCACAGAAACGCTTGAATGCAGCCCCCCCCCCCCAATTGCAACCAAGTTGTAATTTTTAATGTGATGGAAAGAGAACATTCTCAAATACACAGACCACCATCATATTGAGATATGTTAATAAAATTTAAATTACTGTGAAATTAAATCAAATTTAGTTTTGATCCACCCCCGTCCCATTTCTTTCTTCTGCTCTCATCAATATTAACTGTCCGTGGCTCCCAGCAGATTAGTCAAAATCCTAATTAGAAGGTAGCTAGACAAATTGTGCCAAGCATCTCAGCCCCTGAGATGGGTCTTGCTTGATGGATGACGGATGCATTACAAGGCCTGATAATTCCTCCCAGGAGTAAGAATATAGACCCTCTATGTTCAGAGGCAGTTCACCAGCAAGTACAAGGACCAGCATCAGGCCATTGTTCATATCCCCATTCTGGTTTTGCCAGAGGCATCTATGATTTGTTGCATCCTTAAGGGAAAAGCACAATTTTAATCCTGGAATAGCTTTCATTTCATCCTTTGTATCTAACGAAGCATAGCTCGTAGCATTCGTTTCATCCCTTGCAGCTTACATAAGTTTTGATTAATGAACCAAAGCAACAGAAGCATGAATGAACCCTTTCACTCACCAGGCATAGGAATGATGATTTTATTTATTTATTTAGCACTAGCACTTAGACTTATATGCCGCTTCCTAGAGCTTTACAGCCCTCTCTAAGCAGTTTACAGAGTCAGCATATGGCCCCCAACAATCTGGGTCCTCATTCTATCAACCTAGGAAGGATGGAAGGCTGAGTCAATCTTGGAGTGGTGACAATCGAACTACTGGCAGTGGGCAGAATTTGCCTGCAATACTGCATTCTAACCACTGTGTCTGTCTGTCTGTCTGTCTATCTATCCATTCAATTTCTCTCTCTCTTTCTTTTTTTCTTTCTCTTTCTTTCTTTCTTTCTTTTTCTTTCTTTTCTTTCCTCTCTCTCTCTCTCTTTCTCCATCCATCCATCCAATTTATATGACCATCCAACTCATGGAAGGTGACTTATTAAATTAACCATACAAAATGAGGCAAATTTGTCAAGAAATCTCCCTCAGGCAAGGGAATTAGGAAAAATAAAAGGGCAGGAATATGGAGAGTGTTTACTTTGTCAAACGGTGTACAGGTAATCTTCGACTTATAACCACTTGTTTATAGTGAACATTCAAAGTGACAGTGGGACTGAAACGAGTGACTTAACACTACTCCTGGTACTTAGGATTGTCACAGCATCGTCATGGTCATGTGACCAAAATCAGGGACAACCAGCCTATATTTACAAGGGTTGCAGCATCCTGGGGTCATGGGGTCACCCTTTGCAACCTTCCCAGATGGCTTCTGACAAGCAAAGTCAATGGGGGAAGCCCGATTTGTTTAATGACTGTATGATTCACTTAACAACTATGGCATCAAAGCTCCCAATATTGGGTGCAACCCATTTAATAATCCTCTTGCTTAGCAATAAAAGCTCTGTCCCAATTGTTGTTGTAAATCGAGGATTACCTGCAACAGACACCTTTCAGACTTGGGATTTGGACCTGATCAGGCAAGAGAAGATTAGATTACAAGGTGTCTGGTGAGGCTCCACTTGAGGGAAATTAATGTGTTAAATAAACCCAGTGCAAAATTGGACTAATCATTGGATATTCCTATGAAGGAATTGTTGAGGCCTTTTTTTCCCCCTCTCCTATCTAAGATTCTACCACTAGAGGATGCTAAAGCAAAAGGAGAGAGAGAAAGAAAAAAAGAGAAAGATTGAAAAAAAAAAAAAAGAGGAATATGGGTGGGAACCACAACCCCAACATATATTTTCCCAGGCTCAATCCTTTGCAATTCCCGGTAAAGTGGAAAAACAACAGACCGAAGTTCTGGAAATCCCCTGACATTCATGACTGATGATATTGGGGGGGGGGGAAGGACTAGGGGTTGAACTTGAGAAGACAACTTTCTTAAAAGACGGTGAAAATTAGCAACTTGAGAATATTTGTAGCTCAGGATTGAAATGAGGGATCCTCGCTGCTCTCTTAAGCTTGGTTGTTTTCTTGCTAGCACTGATGATGTTACCTAGTTCGGGTAATGAAACAACTGTAAGAAAACTATAAACCTCTATAATCTTCTCTTCCAGATTTGGGCTGGTTAAATGGGGGCCTGTTATACTGTCTGCTGATGAACTGGATCAAGTTCCGGATCCTCCAGGTAGAGGTCAAATCCTGCAGCATCCAGAGCCTTGCAAGGACTGGACCACGAAATGCACGTGAAGGGATCAACGGCTTGAAGGGATGGGAAGTATCTGCAAAATCTATAGGCTGATTGAAATAAGTGTCTGCAGGATCTGTAGGCTTATCAAAATGACAAAACCAGGGTTATCGTGCAAACTCTGCCCCTTATGCGCACGTGTGCAAATCGAGACACAAGTGCAGAAAAAGGGGCGCTCACATCATGATATCACAATGTTCATTTGTCTTCTACACACATCTCCTGTGAACATCCAGAGGTACAACAATGGTTGCAGGACAGGCATTGTACCATAAACTATATAATCTTGGTTTTGAAAAGTCAAAAGATAGAATGTTTCATTGCCCAGTTCTCCAGTTGATAGATGCAGAGGAATTGAGGAAATTGAGGGGAGGGGAAGAAAAAAATAGGATGCAAAGCCCAGAATTGATGTATTTTCTCTGTTTCTGAATTGGATCTGACTTTTTCAGGTGGTCAGAGACTGGAATAAACACCAGCCTTTCAGCATCATAGCTACCAGTTCAAAATGGGGACATCTTATTCTATCGTTGTTGACAATATTGCCCGTATGTGTTCAAAAAACCCCGCTTTTGGCTGAGTGATGATGGAGAGGCCAGGTGGTTTACACGGGAGGTGAATGGAGTGTGTTTGTTTTGCTCTGCCATATGGAAGAGTTACCGGAGCAGAGGAAATAAACGCCATAAAGAACGGGTAAAACAAACTGTGGATCAAACAAACGCCAGGAGCTTTTTAACGCTGTGACTCAGAGATCCTGTCCACAATGCGGGCCTGTGTTATAGACTTCAAAACAAAACGACTCACAAGAGATCAGTGGCTTCCCGGCTGGACTCTGGAGAAACAAAGAGATCAATAGCCAGACCCCAAGAAATGAAATGGAGGCCGTTTCATCCTTGTTAAAGGTAATTAACTAAGCATCTGGAAGATAGCAGAATGGAAAATATAGGATGAAACAGAGGGAGACCAGGTGCCATTTTAATAAGCAAATATGGATTGGGGTACAGATGCATCATGATCAAGTCATCTTGCTTGCTAAGGCTCCAGATTGGATAATTTAACTATTTATAATTTAATTCCTATTGGTTGTTGGGTTCAGTTCGGTTCTCAGTATGCTGGTTGGGCACTTCCAGGAGCCAAATTTCTTTGGGGAATTTCTTATAATTCAATGAAAAGGACATATTTAGCTATTACTAGCTGCAGTCCTTTTCATTGGCAACCACCAAGAAGGTATTTTCACTAATGTATCAGTGGGATGCTAGGCTAAAATACAGAAAAGAAATTACTTGGAAATAGGAAGATGCCATCAGAATGTTTTTCTGTAATATTTAGGAGTCACAGACTAGAAGGTATATAAGCTATACAATTTGGGGAGAGAGGAAAACCAAAACCAAGTGATTAATTCCTCCAAAACACATCCCAATTTAAATTACCGACCGATATATTGAAATTTTATTCATTATAGCTGGGGAAAAAAGTGTAATTTAAATGGTTGATGTACTCATTAAAATCCTGTCCCCTCCGAGTGATATGCTATCAAAAAGGATTGATAGCATCTCTGCAAAACTATCAACAGACAGAAATCTCGACAGATGGAAAGCTGTGGATTAAAAGAAAAACTGTTTGCAAACTATCAAAGATCTGTGCTCTGATGGGTTTGTTTTGGGAAAAGGAAGATGTTTAAAATTTATTAGAAGTTGAAAGATAGATAAAAAAAGACACATGAAAAGTGTGTGAAACAAAGTACAGGTAATCCTCAACTTATCAATACAACTGAGCCCAAAATTTGTTGCTAAGCAAGACCCAAAATCAGAAGTTTCTTTTTTTTCCTACTTCAAACACAAAGTCCAAAAGTGGTTTCCAAGTAGAAACAAAATTAATTGTATTCTTTTCTTTAATCAAAGCAGTCAATTTAGCCATCTCTGCTAACTCCTTCAACTTTTGCAGTCATTCATCCATTGTCCTTCCATTTTTGTGCATAATCTTCCTCTTTTTTCTTTAGCCAATGTTGACTAGGTGATGTCCTCTGCTGATCTATATCATTTTAACCTTTTCTTCTTTTGTGCACATGAAAAAAACCCAACAGTGCACGTTTAAAATATATTCCAATGTAGAAAAAAAAAAGAAAGAAATAGATTGTGTCCGTGTAGTCAGGGATATTTTGTGTGCTTAGCAACTAAAGATTTAGGTGGCATCTATGTGATACTGGAAGCATGGAATTAAATTTTCTTTTATTTTCCTTGTTTCGTCCTCTAACAGCTACATGGGTACACAGGTATAACCTGATATGTTCCATGTTAGGAATAACTCTCCCTCTTAAACCTGACTCATTTTAAAACAAGAACCTGGAATATTGTAATTCTGTCAGGTTTTGTTTTCGTAATCTGATCAGATAGGGCTTGAGATTTAAAAAAAATGAAATCCAATTTGTAGGAAAGGTAAGCTGCCCAATTCACCCATCCTCATATAGATTGATTTGGAAATTTTCATTGTTTGTAGTAATTGCATGCTATTCTGTCTGAACCATGCTCTAAAGATCAGCTTAGACAAGTACTTCTGTTATTCCCCCAAAAAGCAGGTGTTGTAAGTGCAAAAAGAACCCACAGACTTGATACTCCTGTTTCCTAGAAGCTAAACAAGAACTAATCACAAAACAAGCCATTGACACCTACCCAATGGCTTGTCCAAATCCTGAAATAGCTTCTAATGTCCCTCTTCAAGCCTCCTCTTTAAAGATCCAGATAATCCGTACTTGTCCTACATTTTCATGCTGCTGTAATAGATAATAAAAGGATATGTCTCCCTGTGGAAAGATAGTTGGGAATATAATAAACTGCATTAGCCACAGAGAAGATCAGTGGTTTCAGAGGAGACAATAATTGTGGCCTCCAGAAGTTGGATGCAAGTAGAGAGCAATTGGTCATAACTGTTTCCATATCATCATGACATCCAAAAAAAAAAAGAAGAAGAAGCTTTCCAGGCAGCTTGTTCTCCTGCATGAGGGTCTCCTAAAATGAAGGCAATAGATTGTTGCTCCTGGACATTCTGTAGCAGAGAAGCTGAGGGTCAACTTGTGACCCACCTACCCAGAGCTGGGCCTTGAACCGACTCTCCAGCTCAGGCCAAGACTTCTTCCACTGTGCAGAATAATTACTGCTATCCACAACATCACAAAGGCTTGACGACGGATGGTTGTTTCAGTTCCTTGGTTATGGAGACAATTCCAAAGGTTGGGTTCATGCTGGAAGACCACCTCAGCAGCCTTTTCAATTTTTCCATCTGAATTAGGAATAGAGAAATCAGGCAATCTGCATTTCTCCAACCATTTCTCAAGGAGAGGACAGCTTTCGGTGGGATAGTACTGAAAAAGCCTCCTGGCAGGAGGAGATCTCGCTTGAGATCTTCACTCGAGACTAAACACAAGCACAAAAAGCCAGGTGGGTTTCGTATTGCTGGAGAGAAGATGGTACCAAGAAGAGTAAATGCAAGAGCCGAGTAAGTACAAGGAGCCCATATTCCAGCCAGGACTCTCTTCCCCTCTGAAGGCAACCTCAAGGGAAATTCTCTTCCGCCTAGCGGATTAAAAATGGAACAAAATAACAGAATTGGAAGGGATCTTGGAGGTCTTTTAGTCCAACACCCTGCTCAAGCAGGAGATTCCACACCATTTCAGACAAATGGCTGTCCAATCTCTTCTTAAAAGCCTCCAATGATAGAGCACCCATAACTTCTGGAGGCAAGTCATCCCATTGGTTAAAATTGTTCTCACTGTCAGGAAATTTCTCCTTCGTTCTAGGTTGCTTCTCTCCTTGATTAGTTTCTATCCATTGTTTCTTGTCTTGCCTTCTTGTGCTTTGGAGAATAGGTTCACCCCCTCTTCTTTGTGGCAGTCCTTTAGATATTGGAAGACTGCTATCATGTCCCCCGTAGTCCTTCTTTTCACTAGACTAGACATACCCAATTCCTGCAACCGTTCTTCATAAGTTTTAGCCTCCAGCTGGCTTTCTCTGCCTAGTAATCACTCATTACCCAGATTTTGAAGTTACTGGTGACCACATAGGCAGCAGCAATTTCTTCAGTAAACTGTCCCAAATTCTCTAGGTTTGCAAACTAGGCTATTCCTTCTCTTCACTGGAAATGACAGGAACCAAACATAGATCTATTTACACACACAACAGATGCTCTGTGGGGGAGGTACTTCCACCACCTCCTCTCTCATTCTGCGAATTATTAGCCCCTTTTTGGCGTCTTTTCTCACTCGTTCACACCTTTTGAAGGCAATGACAGGGGAAGGCAGAGAAAGGCAGCTACTGACTCTGAATTTCTTCCATAAGAGTGTATGAAGTGATTGATGTTTGATCATCAAAGGGCTTTGCATGCACAAAGATGGAAAGATTCAACATTACACATAATGGAGGAATAGTTGGTGAAGTTGATAGAACTTGCCGAGATGGCTAAACTGATCTCTTTGATCAGTGAAAAGACAATATTTACATTTTATTGCTCACTGGAAACTCCTCATGGATTTTTTTGCACGAAGCAGGAAAAAAATGAACTTATGATTTATGTTTTTGTTGATTAGACAGGATAGATTACAGAACAAGAGAGTTAAGTTGTAATCACAGAGTAAGAGGTAAATTTATAATTGTACTCATGACTGCTGCCAAGATAAGAAATTTTTGTATCTTTTCTTTCTTTTCTTGCACTCCTGTTTTTTTCTTTATTTTTTTTCTAATAAATCCTTAATAAAAATATGTGTGCGTTTATGTATATGTATATAAATATGTTTGATTTTTATGCTAATTCCACTCATTAGAACTGTATAACATTTTCTAAATTATGACTTGCACCTGGCAGTTTGCAGAGGTAGCTGGAAGAACTGTTTTGTTATAAATCTTACCAGCAAAGTCAGATGGCAGAGATATAACATTAATAGGTTTAGAATTTTATTGTCAGAAAAGTGTCATCTATCGGAACCATGACAGTTATTCTTTTTGAGGCTGTAATTGTATCATGGGACTAGATTTATTGATTTTATTCTCTTTCTGCAATTTTAACTGTTATTTTTTACTTATTAATTTTGTTTATAGCTGAATCACACTGTTGTGGGGGTACAACTGATAACTTGACATGCAACAGGCCATATTCCTAAGGCCAGAACTAAATTGAACTCAAGGAACTTTAACTTTTGTGAACATTCAAATGGATTTGTTAATACAAATATTGCCAGTGTTTAGAATGTGTCAATGATGATAGCTTTTATTTTTTTATTTTATTTTTATATCATCATCATCATCATCATCATCATCATCATCATCTTTTATTCATTAAACATGAACCTCAGTCAACTGAACATTCAAGTTGGCTGGCGCTGATGGTTGACACGGGTTGCTACCAGCATCCTAGGTGTCAACCAGGTACCTCCTTAAAATGTAAGATGTTCCGAGTAACGCAGTTTTTTGTGACATTGCTGGAGTTATTGCAGGAAGCTGCAATTTCTTGATGTATTTTGCAAAGTTTTTGGACATAGTTCCCAGTGCCCCGATGACAATGGGTACCAACGTTTCATCCATAATCGCGCAGTTTCGATGGCCAGGTTATTATTATTATTATTATTGTTGTTGTTATTTTTATTGTTGTTATTTTATTTTATTTTATTATTTATTTTATTCTTAAGCTTTCATTCCCATACTGCTGGGGAATCCTAGGAGTTGAGGTTCATCCATCTGAAAGTTTCCAAGGTTGAGAAAAACTGACTTTAGAGTCATACAACTGAACACGCACAGGCACATTTACAACAAATAAATGAATTAATCATGCAATTTTTAGTGGGCTTCTTGGCTTGTTTCCAAAACTTTGAGTCCGATGGGTACAGGTTTTGAATTTCTCTTGCAGCAATTCAAACAGTGGCAAGCAATCAAGGACGCTGGTTGAAAAAGGAGATGCCGATTTATCTTAACTTTGAGATATATCTGCTTCTCCTGCTGTTTATCCAAAGACTGAAGATGGAAAACTTGAACAAGGGAAAAACAAGAAATAATGGCAAAGCTGGGGCTCATTTCTGACCGTCTTAAGGACAAACATGAAGAGTCACCCTGAGAGATTCGGAAAGCGCTTGAAGCTGTTAATTAATGAGAGACGATGCTGGCTGATTCCCTTTAATGATTTGCTCTCCCTTCTTCCTTTTTTTAAATTCCAGCAGGGATCAAAATGACTGCAACTGGATGTCGATACAAGCTTGGAGACAGAAGCTGAAGGTTTGGGAAAATCTGGGCAAAGACCTCTTTACAAAGATAACAAAGGGGGTGTGGGTGGGAAAGCTCTACAGCCACAAGGTTACCCATGAAAAACTGAAACGTTGGGCTGGCCCATCAGATGTAGACATGGGAATGAATGTCCTTGGATGCCCTGTGTTTTGAGTTTTTAGCTCCGGTATTTTTTGTTTCTGGCTTACATTAGAATCACATGGGAGGGAGGGAGGGAGGGAGGAGAAAGGGAGAGAAAAGAGAGGAAGGACAGAGAAAGAGAGAGGAAGGAGGCAGAAGGAGGAAGGGAAAGAAGGAAGAAGGACAGAAAGAAAGACAAAGGGAGAGAGGGAGGGAAGGAAGGAAGGAAAGAAGGAGAAAGGGAGAGAAAAGAGGAAGGAGGGAGGGAAATAAGGAAGAAGGACAGATAAAAGAGGGAAGGGACGGAGGGAGGGAGGGACGGAGGAAGGAGAAAGGGAGAGAAAAGGAGAGAAAAGAGAGGAAGGTCAGAGAAAGAGAGAGGAAGGAGGCAGAAGGAGGGAGGGAAAGAAGGAAGGACAGAAAGAACAACGGAGGGAGAGAGGGAGGGAAGGAAGGAAGGAAGGAACGAGAAAGGGAGAGAAAAGAGGAAGGAGGGAGGGAAATAAGGAAGGACAGAAAAAAGAGGGGAGGGAAGGGAGAGAGGGAGGGAGGGAGGGAGAGAGGGAGGAAGGAAGGAAGGAAGGAAGGAAGGAAGGAAAGAAGGAAGGAAGGAAGGAAGGAAGGAAGGAAGGAAGGAAGGAAGGATATCCATAGGATATGGTAAAAAATAATAAAATGTCTGCTGCGACAGAGTAATCAAAGTTCTGCCTATTTGCATGATGCACCCACCCATAAAAAACAGGACACATTTTCATTGCACCAATGAACTGTTTTTGTCCTGGACTTTTTTGGCAGACCCCACAGGCATCTATGAATGGATGGATGGATGGATGGATGGATAAAACAAAATGGCTGAATGTGGCAAATGGGATGTGCAACACGAGGCAGTCATTTTCCCAGCTTCCTGCTTGGCCAAAGCTCTACAGATGTGCATTTTACATTGGACAGCTGTGGTAGGCTTAATCAGCTCTGGTAAGAGAGCTGCCATCAGGGGAACGGCCTTGAGTGAGTGTGTAGGCAGCCCTTTTGGCTACCAACAAGGCCTCTGTGAGTGCAGGAAGTTGGTAAAAGATTCAACAGGAGTATGTGTGCAACTCCCCAAAATGCCACCGGTTGCCAGGGCAACAAATAAAGGATGAATAAAACACGTGATTCCCATTCACTTTGATGTGTCTGTTCTTAACTCAGTTCTACCTCAAATTCATAGCTATCTGCAATATTTTTTTGCTGAAACCTGCATTGAAACAGGCATTTCCCAAAAAACCCCGATCTCCTCAAAGTATGCATTTCTAACCCTATTTCCTCTCCCAGAGTGTGTTCTTATTTGCATTTCCTTTCAGAACAATGTTCTCACTATACATCAGGCCGATACGTGCAGCATGTCAGATGTTTTGTAAAAGGGCTCACACATTCTTAAAATTCCATTCTAAGAGTAGGAAGAGCAATGATTTTATCTTCCCTCAGCCACAGAAGACATCCCTGAGGTCTCTGGATCTGTTCTCCATCCAAGAGCCTAGTTGGGTAGTGGGGAAGGTCAGAATAACATAATAACAGAGTCGGAAGGGACCTTGGAGGTCTTGTAGTCCAACCCTTGCTCAAGCAGGAGAGCCTATACTATTTCAGACAAATGATTGTCCAGTCTCTTCTTAAAAGCCTCCAGTGATGGAGCACCCACACCTTCTGGAGGCAAGCTGTTCCACTGGTTAATTGTCCTCACTGTCAGGAAGTTTCTCCTTAATTCCAGGTTGCTTCTCTCCTTGATTAGTTTCCATCCG
The DNA here is from genome assembly GCA_023970755.1 of Azemiops feae. Lineage (NCBI taxonomy): Eukaryota > Metazoa > Chordata > Lepidosauria > Squamata > Viperidae > Azemiops > Azemiops feae. The sequence goes on from JALGBA010001852.1 coordinate 70,393, forward strand.
TTGTTTCTTGTCTTGCCTTCTGGTGCTTTGGAGAATAGGTTGACCCCCTCTTCTTTGTGGCAGCCCCTCGAATATTGGAAGACTGTTTTCATGTCAGCCCTAGTCCTTTTTTTTTTAACTAGACTAGACAAGCCCAATTCCTGCAAACGTTCTTCCTATGGTTTAGCCTCCAGCCCCCTAATCATCTTTGTTGCTTTTCTCTGCATTCTTTCCAGAGTGCAGAGAATTCTTGGACTAAGAGTGGGGAAATCAGATTCTAATCCCCCTTCAGTCATCAAAGAACTATGGATGACTTTGGGGCCAGTTCCTCCTTCTAACTCCAGACCCAGCCTGGTGTAGAGGGGAAAATGCTGGACCAGGAGCCAGTAGACACAGGTTCAAGTCCCCCCTCAATCATGGAAGCTCCCCAGAAGACTTGTCCGAGTCTCTCCCTCTCACTAGATTGTCTTGTTTTCAATTGGAAACAAGCCTGTGCTTTTGAGCAGGTTGTACAAACCTGGAAGGGGATCTCTGCATTTCATCTCTGGAACTATCTTGGCCACATCACTTGTCCCACAAGCCAACTCCTTATTTTTCCCCCCTCACCAAGTAGCCAATTTGTGAATGGCCAACCCTTCAAGAGCCAAGTTGTGATGGACATTTTCAAAATCCCACCTGTGTCCAGGAGCCCATAGGCTTTTCAGAGGCTGAAAACTCTGTGTCAAGGATGAAGCTTTGGCAGCTACGTGCTCTGCATTTCAACTTGCCTTTAGATTAAGGGGGGGGGGAGGTGTTACTTTCCAGTGGGTTAGATGGAGAAACAAAACTTCTAAGATTCAGCTGAAGACCGTGAGAGCCTGAAACCCTTTCAAGGACACCAGAACAGGCATGGATTTGAAGCAGACGGTTCCCATAAAAAAGTGAACTTGTTTATATGGAATAATAAGACGATGGGGTTTGGGCTGGGAAAATTATTGTTTTAAGTCTATGAATTGGGGTGGGAACCTCGGAGTTAGTTTTGCTTCCACATAGCCACGCAGTATATTTAATAAACAGTAAGATTTTTGGAGATGGAATGAGCCTGGAGTTTTATTTGGATTTTCGAGCTGGATGTTGACACTCTGGAATATGCATCAGAAGTAGATGGAATTAGGAACTTCAATAGTTGTGGCGGTGGTAATGGTGGAAGGTGTGTGTGTATATGTGTGTGTGTGTGTGTTTGTGTGTGTGTGTGTGTAAGAGAGAGAGAGGGAGAGGGGGGGGCAGGCAGGCTCTGGGAAAAAAATACAGAACATTTTCTATTTCTGCCTCACTGAGTTTACAATTAACTGTTCCCTCCCTACTTAAACTGTAATTACTGACATTTCCTGCTTGTGTGTATCTTGGAATACTGCCATTGCAATGTAATTGTTTTTATCTTGGATTTTACATTTTTTGCTGCTTTGTGCAGCAACTGCATTTTTCCCCCCTTTGTGCAGACCATTGAGTTAGTTTGCTGTTCACATCCAGAAAAGTATCTCCAGTTTACACTAGCCTGCTTTGTTTTTAATGCTGAAGTTTTCTTAGCAACTTTTCCACTGAACTGTTCTATGGAACTTTTGCGTCCAATAGTGCAGCTAGCCAAATACCCTTGCTGACGTTTGTCCAGTCGGAGACTCTGCATTTAAAAGTCTTAACTTTTAAATCTCTTAACTAAATGAATCATTAGCTGGCTAATAATTACAATCATTTTAAACAGGAATTTATTTATATAGTCCCATGCAAGGGAGGGGAGGGTACATTTCAGTGTTAACATACTTTAATTGCAGAAATCCCCCAAAGTAGTGTAGTGGAGACTGAAAAGGCTGCCAAGCTTTGATTTAGTAGTGTGGATGAACCAGGCCTGTTCAGGCTAGTTCAACAAGCCATAGTTACAATAAGAAATGGCTTAACTTAGCACAAATCAATCATTCTTAAAGGCTTTTGTTTATCGTCACACAAATATTTTGCTACTTGGAGTTCAGTGTAACAATCACAGGCATCCACGAGAAGGAAGGGCACAATGATAACACACACATCATGCCACAACTTAATCCTTAACCAGACCTCAGGATGCAAGTAGGCAAGAAAAACCAAATGTACAGGTATAGTATAGGAAGTACCTTGCTCAATAGTAGCAACTGTGAGAGGGATCTCGGAGTCCTAGCGGACAATCATTTAAATAGGAGCCAGCAGTGTGCTGCAGCTGCCACAAAAGCCAACACAGTGCTAGGCTGCATTAACAGAGGGATAGAATCAAGATCACGTGAAGTATTAATACCACTTTACAATGCCTTAGTAAGGCCACACTTGGAATGCTGCATCCAGTTTTGGTCACCACGATGTAAAAAAGATCTTGAGACTCTAGAAAGAGTACAGAGAAGAGCAACAAAGATGATTAGGGGACTGGAGGCTAAAACCTATGAGGAACGGTTGCTGGAATTGGGTATGTCTAGTTTAATGAAGAGAAGGATGAGGGGGGACATGATAGCCGTGTTCCAATATCTCAGGGGCTGCCACAAAGAAGAGGGAGTCAAGCTATTTTCCAAAGCACCTGAAGGCAGGACAAGAAGCAACGGATGGAAATTAATCAAGGAGAGAAGCAACCTAGAACTAAGGAGAAACTTCCTGACAGTTAGAACAATTAACCAGTGGAACAACCTGCCTCCAGAAGCGGTGAATGCTCCAACACTGGAAGTTTTTAAGAAGAGACTAGACAGCCATTTGTCTGAAATGGTATAGGGCTACCTGCCTGAGTAGGGGGTTGGACTTGATGACCTCCAAAGTCCCTTCCAACTTTATTATTATTATTATTATATTATTATTATTGTTGTTGTTGTTATTATTATTATTTTGACACCACTGTGCCTAGTAACAGACATCTATGCCAGTACTGACTTGTAAACCCTTGGACAAAATAACAACAAAACACAGTGGGGTCCTGATATACAGAAGGATTAAGCAGGACGGGACTCAGAAGTCCATCTGCGTAGAAGCCAAAATAGGGAGATTTAAATTCAACACCAGTTTTGGGGTGAACTTAACCACTTCTTAATCCCTTTTATTTATCCTTATCACTAAAGTTCCTGGGGTGGTAGTCAAATCTTGATTTATTAACAAGTATTCCTCGACGTACGACCACAATTGAGCCAAAGTTTTCTGTTGTTAAGTGAGACATTAGTTAAGTCAGCTTGGTCCCACTTTACGACCTTTCTTGCCACGGTTGTTAAGCGAATCGTTGCAGTTGTTAAAGTTAGTAACACGGTTGTTAAGTGAATCTGGCATCCCCCTTGACCTTTGCCCATCAGAAGGTCGCCAAAGGAGGGGATCACGTGACCCCCGGGAACTCTGCAACCGTCATAAATATGAGTCAGTTGCCAAGCAACTGGGAATGCCGCAACGGTTGTAAGTGTGAAAAATGGTCATAAGTCACTTTTTTCAGAGGTGTTGTAACTTCAGTCACTAAACGAACTGTTGCAAATCGAGGACTACATATATTTATTTATATCCCACTTTTATTATTTTTATAAATGACTCAAGGCAGCAAAGATACCCAACACACCTTCGTCCTCCTATTAGTATTTGCTTTCGATTAATCTTCTGCATCAGTTCTTCATTGATTTCTCTCTTGCAACATAAAACTCCTTCCCTGTATTACATGGCAGAGCAATATTCCTGTGTTTTTTTAATCTACCTGTTGTCATTAAACTGCTCTATATCAGATGGTAGCATCAAACACACCTTGGCTAAGCCAGAAAACTAACCAGGATCAAACTGAGGAGTATTTTGATCCAGCAGCCCTTGGAAAGTCACGGAGATGAGCTACACAGCGAAGTTAAAACAGATGAGCAAAAGAAGGCAATAACAAACTATAGGTAACCCTTGAGTTACAACTACAATTGAACTCCAGATTTCTGTGGTTAATCAAGACAGTTGTTAAGTGTGTTTTGCCCCATTGTATGACCTTTTCGCCACCGTGGCTAAGTGAATCGCTGCAGTGCATAGGAGAATCTGGCTTCCCCCATTGACTTTGCTTGTTGGAAGGTTACAACGGGGATCACATGCCCTCAGGACAGTGCAACTGCCATAAAGTACAAGCCAGTTGCCAACGTCCAACTTTTGATCTCATGACCATGGGGATGCTTCAAATAGCCGTAAGGGTGGGAAATGGTCATAAATCACTTCTTTCATTGGCGTTGTAACTTCGTACAGCCACTAAATGAATGACTCTAAGTTTCTCAATCACTCTGTGAAGAAAAATGAAGTCACTGGAAGTCCCAAAGGTGCTTTTTCAGGAGGCAAATGGACTTTTTTTGTTTTTCTTTGAAGACATTTCACTTCTCATCCAAGAAGCTTCTTCAGCTCTGACGGGATGGTGGGGAATGGAACTGTCAGAGCTGAAGAAGCTTCTTGGGATGAGAAGCGAAACGTCTTCAAAGAAAAACAAGAAAGTCCAGTTACCTCCTGAAAAAAGCACCTTTGGGACAACCATGACCTGGATGACTGAGACTCTCCATAGACATTTAGCTAAGTCACTGGAAGCTGAGATTATATTGCAGCTACTACACCTGAACGATTCTTTTCCAAACACAATTTCTAAGAATTCTCCTGAGCAACTTTTCATTGAGACGGACGGGAGATAAGTTACAAGAATTCCAGTAACTGAACTATTTCCTGCTTAGGACCAATATATCCATGGGAAAATTAAGGAACAGCATTTTTGATTCAATTTTTTCAATAAAATGTTCCTGGACTGGATTGCTGTGATACGTAACCATTTCTTTGGGAAAATGGGAAGAACTAAGGCAAGTGGACTGTCTTAAAACACTGAATTCAACATTGGTTTCTGATTTATTTTATTTATTTATAAAATTTATTTTAGCCAATGACTTTGGGCAGCTTACAACTTCTAATAGAGATAGCACTTGACATACAACAGCAGTGGAGCTTGCCCATTGTGATCATACGTCGTAATGATTGCAAAATGGGTCAGTCACGTGATCGACCCAATCCTGTGACCTTTTTTGGGTCGGTTGCATCTTTGAACGGTTGCTAAGTGACGGGTTGTAAGACTACCTTTGTAAACGTAGTTGCAAGTTATTTGCTTAGCCTGGATATGCATTTCTGAGAACATGCCGAGTTCATTGCACAGCAAACAGAAAAAGCATCTTGACCTCATCACGACATATTATGAGGCTCTGACGGAGGACAAAACTTGAACTGATGAACATAAATTGCTTAATCATACTTTGCTCAATGTGCCAGAAGCTAGTTTCACCCAATGTACTAATCCAACAATCATGATTTAGTGGCCTTAACAGCTGACATTCCACACTGAAGTAGGCCAAGGTCAAGAATAGCACATTGATGGCTTACCCTGGATCAAGCTGCTATTTTGACAAATCAACACTTAAGGCTCTAACCTAGAAAGTTACAATGATATGAATTTCCCTTTACCATGATTTGCTGGAGGGATGCTCAGACCACGTTAAATAATCCATATAACAATAGTGAGATTACTGAAACATTGCTAAAATATGTTTTATTGTAATGGCTGCATTCAGGGAGTACCCTAACCCAAGACCAAACCTCATTTTTAGTTTAGTGTAATGGATGAATTATATACAGGTAGTCCTTGACTTACGACAACTGAGGCCCAAATTTTTGGTTGTTAAGTGAGACAGTTAATTGAACTTTGCCCCATTGTACGACCTTTCTTGCCACAGTTGTTAAGTGAATCACTGCAGTTGTTAAGTTGGCAACACGGTTGTTAAGTGAATCCGGCTTCCCCAATGGACTTTGCCCGCCAGGTCGCAAAAGGGGATCATGTGATCATATGACCGCAACCGTCATAAATATGAGTCAGTTGCCAAGCATCCAAATTTTGATCCCATGACCCTGGGGATGCTGCAACGGTCGTAAGTGTGAAAAACGGCCATAAGTCACTTTTCTCAGTGCCGTTGTAACTTTGAACAGTCACTAAATGAACTGTTGTAAGTTGAGGACAATCTGTATTGTAGTTTTTAAATAGCACAGTGTCCCCTTGTTTTATAATGCCCAACCTTACGTTATATCTAAATACTAAAAAAAAAACACCAATATTTTTTCTTACTGAACACTTACAGAAAAACCTGACTTCTAGCCGCATAACTGGAGAGAAAAAAGTAAAAATTGGCATTTGAAAATGACAGCTTTATAGCAGGCTGCTGCTGTTGTTAACATTACAAAAAGTGTTGTCATTGTTCACATCTGCCAAGTGAGTTTTAAAAGGTATTTTTCCATTGCATCGTAATGTTCTTTCCCTTTTTTCATTGTTTGCTTATCTTAGGGAGTTGCAAAGTGGGATGAGCACGTAAACATTGCCAAAGAAATAAATAAGATCTGGGGGAATTTGGGAAATAGCTAATGACAAAGCTTTCAGGTCTTCTGGCAGCTTTAGCAGGGTTGCCCTGCCTTACAATTATATGTTTCTCTCTCCTTTTACGGCCCTGCTTTAGAATAAAATCTAACGAACTCAAAAAAAGGGGAAAGAAAGAAAGAAAAAAAAAAAGGGGGGGGGAGAGAAACCGAATGGTTCACGGCAAAAGATTGTTGTGGCCACAAATTATATGTAAGGAACCTGCAATTGAATTTTCAAGGGCCACGTTAGAAGAGAAAGCCGCCACCCCCTTGCGCTGTGTTCATCTGCGTCCTAATAACTTGATTACAGTCTACCACACCAGGCCCCATATGCCATTATCCATTATTTAGAAAAGATAATTAACCCACAAGTCCGAAGATGCTGCATTGTCATATAGACAAGAGGCGGAGGCACAATTCCAGGCGGCAGCAGATTCTCTGCAACTTAATTGCTTGGGCAGCGTGCCAAGCGTTGCTCCAGGAAAGCAAAGTTAGACAACCCGTCTCGAAGAGGCATCTTGCCCGACTGCAGCACAAAGGCAAGGAGGCCTTGCAAAGTTATCTCCTTCTGCAAAAGAGGCTTCTTGTTCTGCTGTTTTATCCTTGGGAGGGATGATCAGTGGAAATGCTCCCATTATCTTATTTTGAAATCAACTGTTCAGTTCAATTCAGAATAGAGCTGGAAGGGACGTTGGAGGTCTTCTAGTCCAACATCCTGCTCAAGCAGGAGACCCTATACCATTTCAGACAGGTGGCTGTCCAATCTTCTATTCTATTTCTATTCTATTCTATTCTATTCTATTCTATTCTATTCTATTCTATTCTATTCTGATTCTATTCTGATTCTATTCTATTCTATTCTATTCTATTCTATTCTATTCTATTCTATTCCATTCTATTCTATTCTATTCTATTCTATTCTATTCTATTCTATTCTATTCTGATTCTATTGTGATTCTATTCTATTCTATTCTATTCTATTCTATTCTATTCTATTCTATTTCTATTCTATATTCTATTCTATATTCTATTCTATTCTATTCTATTCTATTCTATTCTATATTCTATTCTATATTCTATTCTATTCTATTCTATTCTATTCTATTCTATTCTATTCTATTCTATTCTATATTCTATTCCATATTCTATTCCATATTCTATTCTATTCTATTCTATTCCATATTCTATTCCATATTCTATTCTATATTCTATTCCATATTCTATTCCATATTCTATTCCATATTCTATTCTATTCTATTCTATTCCATATTCTATTCCATATTCTATTCTATTCTATTCTATTCTATTCTATTCTATTCTATTCTATTCTATTCTATTCTATTCTATTCTATTCTATTCTATTCTATATTCTACTCCATATTCTATTCTATTCTATTCTATTCTATTCTATTCTATTCTATTCTATTCTATTCTATTCTATTCTATTCTATTCTATTCTATTCTATTCTATTCTATTCTATATTCTACTCCATATTCTATTCTATTCTATTCTATTCTATTCTATTCTATTCTATTCTATTCTATTCTATTCTATTTTCTATTATGGAGCACCCACTGAAGGTAAGCTGTTCCCCTGGTTAATTGTCCTCACCCTAAGGAATTTTCTCCTTAATTCCAGGTTGCTTCTCTCCTTGATTAGTTTCCACCCATTGTTTCTTGTCTTGCCCTGTCTTGCCTTCTGGTGCTTTGGACCAGTTGACCCCCTCTTCTTTGTAACAGCCCCTCAAATACTGGAATATTGCTATCATGTCACCCCTAGTCCTTCTTTTTCCTAGACTAGCCAAACCCAAATCCTGCTATATTCTATTCCATTCCATTCCCAAAACTGGAATATGATAATGGGAGCATTTGTACCGATTCTTTGACATCAAGTTCAATTTGATGAAAGGGAACAGAAAATTGCCCCTTTCAGTGGAATTTTTCTGAGTGTGGAGTAGCGTTCTTGCAGTTCCTAATAAAAATACAGCCAAACCCAACCAGGAAGTGCCTGGCTAGTGCATGGGGAAACAGTCACCTGTCCATTTTTTAGTTCTCCCTGCCTTTTTACATTTTCATTATTAAAGGTAAGAGATCTGGAAGGAACTCTTCTCATGTTTTTTTTTTTTAATTGGATCGGGCTTTGCAGGACCAATCAGGCAAATTCACAAACAAGGTAGAATGATAGTGGTCATCAAGATCAATCCTTTGCACGCTGCAGGATTCATTCCACCAACCTTTCTTAAATGACTCTCCAGCAGTGTCCCAATATCTCAGGGGCTGCCACAAAGAAAAGGGGGTCAACTTATTCTTCAAAGCACCAGAAGGCAGGAGAAGAAGCAATGAATGGAAACTAACCAAGGAGAGAAGCAACCTAGAACTAAGGAGAAATTTCCTGATAATTGAAACAATTAACCAGTGGAACGACTTGCCTCCAGAAGTTGTGAATGCTCCAACACTGGAGGTTTTTAAGAAGAGACTGGACAGCCACTTGTCTGAAATGGTACAGGGTTTCCTGCTTGAGCAAGGGATTGGACTAGAAGATCTCCAAGGTCCCTTCCAACTCTTATTATTCTGCTTCTGTTTGAAGGGCAAGAAATTGCTCCATGAAGTAACCTATTCCATTGATAGTGTCAGCTGTTATAGTCAAGTAGTTCTTCCTAATGTCTAATCCAGTGATTCTCAACTTTGTGGACTTCAACTCCCAGAATTCCTCAGCCAGCCATGGATAAACGTTGTGCTCAAATGTTTTGAGTGGGCTATGCAACTTCCAAAAAGAGAATGCTATTTTTTCTCCCCGTTTATGTCTTAGTAGATTTAAGGTCACCGTTGGTTGGTCTCAGTGGTGGGATTCAGCCGGTTCGCACCAGTTCGGCAGAACTGGTAGCTAATTTTTTGTTGCCCAGGCCCAGAATGGACTTCCGGAAGTGGCATCCACACAGAGAACTGGTTGTTCACCTATTTGAATCCCACTACTGGTTGGTCTGCCTAGCTCTGCCTAGCCTGAAAAGGGGAAATGGACTTTTTTTTGGGGGGGGGGGGGAAGAAGGCCCTGAAATTGTTAGAAACCAATCTCCCCTGCTTGGTTCCCTTCTATTGTGAGGCTTAATAACACCTTATACAATCCATTAAATCACTCCAGAGAGCTTTGTGCCAATCATTTAGCATTTACTTCCCAAGGGATACAGCCAAGCATAATATTTGGCATGCAAGAAACTGCAGGGCAGTGGGATTAAATTGGGAATGTACAATTAGCATAAGCCAACACTTTCAGCAGTTCAAGATTCCTGCCATCAAACACTGAAGTGGTTTCACACCTTTACTTTTCCTCTCCTCCTTCCATGGCTACAGAAACTCATTAGAGAAAAATGTTTGGCATTGGAGAGAGGTTAAAGCTACTCTCTGGACTGATGCCAACGATTACAAATTCAACCCAACTTCCATCATGGATTCGACGAGGGCTTTTAAACAACACAGACCCACAACCGCACTTTCTGTCCCCGGCACTGATTTTGTTTCAAATTCTGCTTTTGAGGCTTAAGATTATCCATCAAATGACTGCATTCCTACTTAAGACTAAACGAGGGTTTGCTTAAGTACAGCTTATGCACTTCACTGTGATTTGCTGGATCTGTACAAGAGACTAAGCTTAATAACTCTCCACGCAATCCTTTAGGTCACTTGGGAGATCTTTGTCCTAACAACTGAGCATTATGGCTCATAAAACACCAAGACTGAACACACACAACAGGCTAAGCTGAAGCTAAGCAAATTGCGTCATTGAGCAGCTCATGAAAAACCCAACAAACTCTTGAAGTTGGATGGATTGAACGGGTCTAGGACAACTGGCCGTGTCCAACTCACCACGGCCAACGCAAGAGCTACACTAATATCGAAGAAATGGTGGATTAGTTTAAGACTAGTTTAAGAGGGATGAACCCCTCAAGTAACATAGTTATGTATTCTTTCTTTTTTTCTTTTGTGTTTGGTTTTTTGATATGAGAAAAATAAAAATGTTGGGATGGTTTATATAAAAGAAATGTTTTCTCTGTTTTGTCTTTTTTTCTCCCCTCTTGTTTTTCTTTAAGATATGAGAAATGTAAAAATGTGATGGCTTGTATGAGAAGAAAGACTTAAACACTTAAGTGTGTAACTAATTTTTTGTTGATTTGAATGGCTGAAAAGATCATTGGCAGTTCCCTCCCTCCCATCCAGGATATAGCACAGAAGTGCTGCTTGAGCAGGGTCTGTAAGATTATCTGGGACACAACACATCCTCTTCATGACATGTTTTCCTTGTTACCTTCTGGGAGGAGGGGGCTTCATGGTATCCGTAGCAGAACATCCAGATTCAGCCATAATTTCATTCCATACAGCATTAACCTTGCAAACTCTCAAGCTTCCTCCTTGCGTTATATATTCAAGATGGACAGTATTTAATATTTATTTGCTATGCATATGTAGGGATGTGGGTCTATATATATGTTGTTCATAGTATGTTTAGGTGTGTGTCATGTATGTGTTTCACTTTGAGAGCGGGCAACTAAATTTCATTTTTGATGTGTGCCGTTGTGCCCACAATATAAAAATGACAATAAAGGTTATCTTATCTTATCTTATCTTATCTTATCTAATTTTGAGAAGATCTTAACCAGTAAGAATGCTTTGAATATTGTGGGGAAAACAAATTTAAATAAGAATTGTGTAAACAGGACTTATGGCGAGCCAATCAAGATGATCAATGAAAAGAAGCTTTATATTGATGTGGCTATTATTTGCAGAAACATGAGAAAAATGTCTATATTTAATTGTCGTTTATTTAAATAAGAACTGTATTAATTTAAGGTTGGAAAAAGAGAATATTATTGGAAGAAGGGGAAATCAAGTAAAGCTATTATATGGACTATAGAATTATAGAAATTAATTGTTATTGATTGTTTTTTAAACACTAACCCAGACAACACGCTGTTTACCAAATATTAAGGTGTATGTTAAAAATCAATAAAACATATTTAAAGAGAAATGGCGGAATAGAATCATTGAAGAAAGGATGCCAAAGGAGGGACAAAATGAAATGCGAATGACAAAAATAATTTAAATAATTTTAAGCAATGAAATTGAATTGTGGCAAGTTGGGCACGGTGAGTTGGTTGCAGCAAGTCGTCCCGTTCAGGATTGAATCTGATTTAAACTGAACAAAGTGGACTCACTGAATAGGGATGGTCCAATGATAAGAGGGAACAGATTCCCCCTTTATCAATCCAGCAAGTTATTGAAACCAAATTGCTCCTAAATTTAGAAGAGTTCTAAATTTGGCAAGATAACAATGGATGCTCATTCTGCTCTATCCTGAACCAGTCCAGACCACATCTGAAATGCTGAGTCCAGTAGAGATAGTTCTCAACTTACAACAGTTCATTTAGTGACCGTTCGAAGTTACAACGGCGCTAAAAAAAAGTGACTCACCACCGTTTTTCACTCTTATGACCATTGCAGCATCCCCGTGGTCACGTGATCAAAATTTAGACACTTTGGCAACAGATTCACTATTCTGGGATCCTGGGATCCTCTTTTGTGACCTTCTGTCGAGCAAAGTCAATGGGGAAGCTTAACAATTCACTCAACAATCATGTTGCTAACTTAACAAATGCAATGATTCACTTAACAACTGTGGCAAGAAAGGTCGCAAAATGGGATAAAATTCACTTAAAACTGTCTCGCTTAACAACAGAAGTTTCGGATTCAGTTGTGGTGGTAAGTCGAGGACTCCCTGTACTTAAAGAACACGGAGGATCTGGAAACAGTGCTGGGAAGAGTGGCAAAGATGGTGAGAGGCTTCAAGGCTAAATCTTATGAAGGACGTTAAAGGAACCGGGGGGGGGGAGGAGTTTAGGTTGAAGAAGAAAAGGCTAAAGGGAGAGAGGATAGCAACCTTCTCAGACTTGAAGGGCTGTCCAAGACCAAAGGGTGTGGCTTTATTTACTGTAGTGCCCAAGGGGAAGATAAGAAACAATGGATGGAAGTATTCCAAAAGGATATCCAAACTTCAAAATATAGAGGAATTTCTTGAGGTGAGAGCTACGAAGCAGGGCATCAGACCGAGTCATGGAGCCATGGGTCCTCCATAGCTTGAGGTCTTCAAGAAAAGATTCAACAGGAGGTCTGAGTGTTTCTGCTTTTGGCAGGGGGTTGGACTAGAATTTATATGCAATCACTGCACTCTTACATTTTTAATGGAGAGTTAATGTCCTTCCAACAGCTGTTCTGGAGGAAAATACTGTATCCAGTTTTGATTACCAGATTACAAAAAAGATGTTGAGACTTTGGAAAAAGTGTAGAGAAGAGCAACTAAGATGATTAAAGGCCTGGAGACTAAAACATAGGAAAAACGGTTGCAGGAATTGGGTATGTCTAGACTAGTGAAAATTAGGACTAGGGAATGACATGATAACAGTGTTCCAATATTTGAGGAGTTGCCACAAAGAAGAGGGGGGGGGAGGCAACTTATTTTCCAAAGCACCAGAAGGCAAGACAAGAAACAACGGATGGAAACTAATGAAGGAGAGAATCAATCTGGAATCAATGAAAAACTTCCTAACAGTGAGAACAATTAACCAGCGGAACAGCTTGCCTTACAGAAGTTGTGGGTGCTTCATCACTGGAGGTTTTTAAGAAAAGACTGGACTTGTCTGAAAGGGCATAGGGCCTCCTGCTTAAGCAGGGGGTTGGACTAGAAGACCTCCAAGATTCCCACCAGTTCTATTCTGATTGAAAACTCCTAGGTTCTGAGCTAAGACTTTGCCTTTGTGGTGGCAGAGTTAAATTTTGCTGTTTCATTGTCCTTGTAACAAAGACGCCCAGTATAATAACGCCATCTAATAACCCCTATACGCATATACATTGAGTCAGATATAGAGAATAAGGAAGGCTACCTCGAGGGAGATGATAGGTGAGATCTATTATCAAAGTAATGAGAGGAGCTCATTACATAAGTCCACAGAAGTAGAAGACCTCAGAAACATACTTCCTTGATTCACATGAGTGTAAGGAGGAGGCGCAGCACAATCATACTTGCAAGATCCTGTTATTACGGCCACTCTCAGTAAAATTAGTTTTAGCCTTCCTGAGGATTTGACTTCCTGGTCTGGTCTACCTGGTAGAGTGACATCAGATTTCCAGGCCTTCCAGATTGACTTGATGTGCAACTAGTGATGTCTGACTAATACGATTCTGTTTCTCTAAGTGCACCTACATTTTGCTTCCCTGTTTGTAAAATATAGGTGCAGGACATTGTACTCTGGCCACACTGATTTCGTAACTGTTTAATTTTATTATGGCTCTGTTGCCTGTTAGCAGAATTTGCTTTCTTCCTTTTTGAGTTGCTTAATTACTGTAATAATCTCTCTTGATTGACTGAAGCAATAACAGAGGCACTAAAGCCAGAAATCAGGAAAGAAAGCCAAATTTCTACAGCAGAGGCTTCTGAAAACGCAAACTGGTAAGAGCTGTTAAGTAAAGAGCTGGTTTGGTATACTGTTTAAAGACACTAGCCTATACATGTACGTGCATACGTGCTCACGGAGCTATAGATAGCCCTTCTCTCTCCTATTTGTCCAGCTGAAGTAACCACAGAGAAGGTTTCTGTGCAATAATCCATAGCAGGACAGTTTTGCATTGATACCAAAATAAACTAACCACTGTCTCAGTTCGTTACATGAAAGTGATTGTACAGTTTCAATTTCTAAGGGCCACAAAAATAGATCTAAAAAGTTTAGCTCTACCTACTTAGATATGGAAAATAGATAATAGAACATAAAATAATGGAGTTAGATGGGACCTTGTAAGTCTTCAACTCCTGCTCAAGCAGGAGACCCTATGCCATTCCAGACAAATGGTTGTCTTTTCTTGAAAACCTTGATGGAGCACCCACAACTTCTGAAGGCATGCTGTTCCACTGATTAATCGTTCTCACTGCCAGGAAATTTCTCCTTAGTTCTAGGCTGGATTTCTCTTTAATGATCTTCCATCCAATACTCCTTGTCCTGCCCTCAGGTGCTCTGGAGAATAGGTCAACCCCTTCTTCTCTGTGAGAACCCCTCAAGTATTGGTTTACTGATCCCCAATGTGAGCTGTTGTCTGGAAGAATGAGTCTGAAGGATAACAGAATTAAGTAAACCATCTGCCAGGAGGAAAGCACTGGCTTTTCATTCCTAAAACACTTCAGCAAATCTTCTCCGTGAAGTTGGCCTCTTTGAGGGTGAACAGATCTTCACAGTATTTTCATAACAATCAACCAGATTCTTTCTTGCTCACCATTCTCCTGTTTTCACACAGATGCAACACCTAAACAAATAAATTATATTCTGGCATTCATGTGATAGCCTGATTCATACATCTGGAAGCATTGGCTGGGTTTCTAGAACACATCAAACTACAATCTAACCAAAACTACTTCGGCCTACTACGTAGCTTTTAGTCACTAAACTAAATTGTAGTTTGGTGTGTTCTAGAAACCCAGCCACTGTTTCAACATGTTGTGTGAACCAGATCTAACACAGCTACATAAATTGTGGATTTGCATGCTTTGTTATGGTCCCTCAGATACGTATTGATGATCATGTTCCAGTCCAAATCCTTAGCATCTCTCAGTAAGACTGCAGAAAATTGTCCCAGGTTATTGAGTTAGATGCTTTCAGATAGTTCTCTAAATGTAAGATATTTTTTTTAACTGATTAGGCAGGACATGCACCTTAGCACCTGTGGGTCCCTTTATCTAATCTACTTAATAGCTCAGATCTTCAATTATTTAGAATGAAAGAGGAAGCACAAGAGCAGGAACAAAATTGTAATATTGTATAATTTATCTTTTCTTAATTTACTTGTGTCTTAATTAAATGGACTCAGATTTTAACTGCCAGTAATGTACATTTAGCAAAAGCAGCATGTATGAACCTTCCTCTTTAAAGAAAAACCTCAAATAAAATTAAAAGTTTCCAGGTTCAGCAAACTCACCATATCTCACAGAATCCTGCACACAAAGTGTTGTGTCCTGGGCCTTGCTGAGTCATTCAGCAAGGCTCAGGAACTCTGCAGACGGCTGCAGAGACCCAGGCAGACCACGTGTCTGCCCGGGACCCAGATAGGCTGTCTCCAGCCTCGCGCGCATACGCGAGGTGGGAGAATAGCCGACGATCATTGGTTGAGCATCCCCTTGCAAGGGGAGTATAAAAGGGCTTGTTGCCATTGTTCGCTTGCTTCTGTTCAGTGAATGTACCCAAATAAAGAAACATCTTTTGGACCAACTGCCTCGTCTCCATGTCTGCTATGCGAACAGAACACAAAGCTCATAAGACTGACATTTCTGATATCACATGAGAATGCGGACTCTTGTATAATGTGCTGTTTTGTCATGGGAAGGTTGCTTATGATAGCAAAAGTCCCCCAAGATAGCCACTGTCTCTTGATTTTAACCCGCCATATACAAATGACTGAAGACTATTATTTATGGATTGATTTCCCATCTTTATTATTTTTACAAATAACTCAAAGGTGGCAAATATATCCAACATACCTCCCTTCTCCTACTTCCCCCACAACAAGAACCCAATGAGGTGGATTGGGCTAAGAGAGAGTGACTGGCCAAAGTCACCTAGCCAGCTTTCTTGCCTAAGGCAGGACTAGAATTCACAGTCTCCTGGTGATTGGCCCAAAGTCACCCAGCTGGCTTTCTTGCCTAAGACAGGACTAGAATCCACAGTCTCCTGGTGATTGGCCCAAAGTCACTCAGTCAGCTTTTGTGCCTAAGGCAGAACTAGAACTCACAGTCTCCTGGTGATTGGTCCAAAGTCACCCAGCCGGCTTTCATGGCTAAGGTGGGACTAGAACTCAGTCTCCTGGTAATTAGTCCAAAGTCACCCAGCTGGCTTTCATGGCTAAGGTGGGACTAGAACTCACCCTCTCCTGGTGATTGGTCCGAAGTCACCCAGCCAGCTTTCATGCCTAAGATGGAACTTGAATTCCTAATCTCTTGCTTTCTAGCCAGGTGCCTTAACCACCAGATCATGCTGGTTCTATTATACCTCTATTGCAGAGGTGCTCAAACTTTTTTGAGGACCAGATACCACTGAGTGGCAAATTCTCATAAGAGCTTACATAAGAAAGCCCAATTTCACAAACATGAGATTTTTATAACATTTCACAATCTTGTCAGGTGCAAGGAAATTTAATTTATTTGGAGGGAACGGTCAGCATTTTTGTCCAGGACCAATTGATTCTTCTTCCTGAAGTTCAAGATATTCTTAGTAACCATCTTGAGATCCATCAAGGATCTTCTTTCTCTTGATTTTTGTCGATCTCTACTAGAAAAAAACATTGTTTTAACTAGTCTGATCTTTCTTACACAGATTATGCTTACATTTTATAAGCTTGCCTAAATTCATATTGCCTTCCGGATTTAAAATAATTTCCCCTTGACTTCTCAACACATTGTCTGTCTTTATTTCTGAGTCCAAGAAGATAAAACCTTCAACTCAAACATGCCTCATTTAATAGCCTTGAGCTACAACGGACAAAATTGCCAGCCAGACGTTCCCTGAAAGAGTGGCTATGGTCTTTGCATCTGAACTAATCCACAGGAGGCACTTAAAAAGGCCCCCAAAACATTACATTTACTTTGTTCCCTGATTTGTCATTTGAATAATGAAATGGTGATGCAAATGACCCATTGCATCATTCATGTCAATTTACATCATTTGTGTATTTTTGAAGGATGTAAATTTTTGCAAACGTCTTATTTTCATATTTTACAGATATTTGAGAAGGACAGACAACACTTTCCTCCACAATGTTCATTTCACAGTGGCCAACACCTTCAGCTCTTCAGTGTCTATGGCAAGGTCACTAAGCACTCAAGTTGGCATTATTTTTGACTTCTGCCACTCTCTTCGTCAAACAAAAACCGGAGATTCACTAACCAGAACCGTGCGGAAAAGACATCCAGTATACAGCTTAGTTCTTTCCCAAAATATTGTTTCAATTACAAAGCTGGATCTACTGGGAGTTGCCCCAATATACGTGGATGACCCAGAAATGTTATGGCTATGCATTTATGAAAATTCTGTGGCTAACTCTGAGACTTATCCAAAAGTGTTGATAGATGCCACAGTGATGTCACGTAACACAGTGAAGTTATAATGATGCCAGTAGCATCTTGAGCCCATGGTACAAATGATATAACTTGTGTCAGTTGGTGTACTTTGTGCATTCTTCTTCTTCCATGTCTAGATCAAAGTTTAAACTGCCAGAATAAAGCCACCTTCTTGGCTTGGTTAAGTGAATTATCAGAGTTTGCATTTTGCATCTCACTGTCACTTGAATCCATAATTTATTCCTCTGCCTAGTCCAGGGGTCTTCAAACTTGGCCCTTTTATGACTTGTGGACTTCAACTCCCAGAATTCCTCAGCCAGGCACGCGTGCCTGGCTGAGGAATTCTGGGAATTGAAGTCCACAAGTCATAAAAGGGCCAAGTTTGAAGACCCCTGGCCTAGTCTGAACTCATGATTATGAATAGCTACCAGTTCAGGGTAGCTTTTCATACATTGGCTGGAATTGGTCATGGAGTCTATTCAAAAGGTCATGGCACAATAAATACATCAGTTGTCCAGGCATTATGGAGCCACGCTATTTTGATCCCATGATAAGGAGAGTTTCTGCACCAAGTGTTCATGGAAGACTATTCTACTCAACCTTACAACTTTAAGATAGGTGGACTTCAGCTCCCAGAATTCAGGGATTTATCCTTTTATAGGAGTTTGCATTCTCTCTAAAAGAACACTTATGTATCTGGGGAATTGGGCATTAGAGTCTAATTTGGATTAGGCAAGTATGGGTAGATGCTCATTGATGAGGAGGCAACAGGCTAGTAAATATGTTAAATCCCAAGAAGATGAAAGGGGCTACAAAAGTAGAAGAGCTTGATTGATTAATTTGAATGTTTATCTGCCATAATGTCAGAATCATATGATAATTTGAGCCTGGCCATTCGTGCCTCGAATGAGAACTCTCACTCAAGGGTCCCAAGAAAACTAAATGCCAAGAAAAATTTCCAAGAAAGCAAACAATAGATCATCAAAGAAATTAACCCAGAGTTCTCACTGGAGGCACAAATGCCAGGTTCAAATTATCATGTGACATTGACTTGAAAGCACATAATTCATCAAGTTAATCAACAAAGCTTCTTTGCAATGAAGCATCTCTACCTCAGAGCTACTTTCCCTGAATTCTGGGAACTGAGGTCCACACATCTTGAAGTTGTCAAGGAGAAGCCCTGAGTCAGATAATATTCCATGAACTCTTGGAGCAGAAACTCTCCTTATCATGGGACCGAAATAGCAGGGCTCCAAGGACTACTGATATATTTATTGTGCCGTGACCTTTTGTATAGACCCCATGTCCAGTTCCAGCCAATGCATCAGAGGTCAATGCAGAACCTGTACAGCTTCTCCTGATTCGGACGTTATAGAGACAAAGAGTTGCAGTACTAACATATCTGGAGAGGAGCGGGTTAAGGAAAGCTGACATGGGACGTGGATGATTGCACTAACCTAAAACAGTAAGAAATCAACAGAGTTCAGTGCCTAAGATGAGCAACAGCCCTTTTGTCCACACTGAGTGAATGAATATGAAAAGGAGAAATATCAAAAATGGTGAAAATGGCAAGAGAAAGCAAACAATCCCCAAGCCAAATCTGTCTCGCTCCTACTTCCTCTGGTGACTCAGTTCTTTATGTGCCATCACATTGTCTAGCACAGGCACGAGAGAGTTGGAGAAAACAAACTTCCAAGCATCTGATCAAGATAAAAGCTGTGATCTTTCCTTCTGTCTCATCTGCAGGAGACAATTCTCAAGGTGAAAGTTTTAGGTGTGTTTTTTAGTCTTGCAAGATAAAGATGTAGGGCTGGGAACAAAGGGGATAGGTGAAACTCAATTTCCACGTAGTGGGTTCCTTTCCTTTCCTTTCCTTTCCTCCACTCCACTCTCCCCTTTCTTTCCTTTCCTTTCCTTTCCTTTCTCTTTCTTTCTTTTTCTTTCTTTCTTTCTTTCTTTCTTTCTTTCTTTCTTTCTTTCTTTCTTTCTTTCTTTCTTTCTTTCTTTCTTTCTTTCTTTCTTTCTTTCTTTCTTCTTTTTTGTTTTAACGCAATCACAGATGTCAAACTTCTTATCAGGACCTGTATCCATATTTGGAGCACAAAATTCAAGCAGGGTCCTTCAATCACCCTACTTCAGTGAAGAGTGAGCTCTAAAATACAGTGCACAATATGGCCAATACTAGCAGGAGATGGTCCAAGCCCAACCTGGAGCAAAGTTTGGATACAAATCTAGCAACTAAAAGGAACCAAAGTGCCCTGCCATGAAGTCAGAGATGAGTCATCGAATCTGGCCCACTGGTTTACTTCAAGATACTTTCTCCTGTCACACACCGGGGAAATCAGAAGATTCAGGAAATTCAAATGAGTCTAAAGATTTATTGCAAGCCTAAGCTCTCTACAAGAATCTGAAGTACTAATGGTCAAGGGAAATGAGCGGGAATTAAGAAAGGCATTCAAGGTGGGCTGGATTTAGATTTCTGGTGGGCACGCAGGGACTCGTGACCAATGACGCGTTTGACCCCTCCCTCGGGCTCAGCCTGGTCATCTCCTGCATTTCCTCCTCTGATGACAGCCAGTGCTTATAGACACTCCATCTGGAATTTCTGAGAAATCTTCTTCCTACTTTAG
Organism: Azemiops feae; assembly: GCA_023970755.1. NCBI lineage: Eukaryota > Metazoa > Chordata > Lepidosauria > Squamata > Viperidae > Azemiops > Azemiops feae. The sequence continues at coordinate 90,562 of JALGBA010001852.1, forward strand.
CTAATATTTCACTTCTCTTGAAGTGGAAAGGCATGATGATGTCAAACAATGAACATCACAAGTGGTCCAGCTGACTGCATCCAGAAGGCATCAATTCCCTTCATTGAGGAAGGTGCTGAGTCACTGTGACAGATCAGATTTATACTGGAAGGATGACCAGCATGCAAGTACCTCAAAATATCTAAACCACTCCAGAAATCCTATAATTCTTCCTGAAAGGTCAACTTTTTTCAAACGTGGCTTGCTAAGAGAATTAAGCCAGAATTCCCAGGCTACCTATTCATGTTCAAATGGAAAATCCACAAAAAGGAACTTTCAGGGTTTACTGAATTAATTACTTGCAGTTCCAGGAGCATCTTTAGTGGCTATGATCAAGCAGCAGACTTAATGTGACATATAAACACAGCACAGAAGTGACTGCTGCAATCTTTTAAGAAATTATGAATGGTCCAAAGCACTAACAGAGGGATGAGGAAAGCTGCAGCGAACGTTGAGCTCTTTTAATTTAGACTTATCATTCAGATGGCAAATATCCTGAAAATGAAAAAATGTTCGGAGTTCACGGTACGCCAATGTTTTTCCAGGTCTTCCCAGAGAAGTTGGTAACTGAACTGGGAACCTTTTAAGGACAAGGAAAGAAATCTATCAGGGAAGCTGCTCAAAGAGTTCAATCAAGACAGTCGGCCTCATGGATGAAAAAGCCATCTGAGGTTGTGGGACAATTCATTACTGAAAAGATGGCTCTGGGAGCAAGATCTTTCCCCCTCTGAGCTAAAGATCAGGAAAACCCCAGGATTCTCTGGAGAAGCACTGCCTCGTTATCCTTGCTTGAAATCAGACTTTGCTTTAGGATTAGCCTTTGCCAAGCCAGCAACTTCCGGATATCTTGGAACATCAGTCCCTATCAAGTTTTCAACTAATGTATCTAACAATACACATTTGGGAATTGTAGTCCCAACACATTAGGAGAAGATTGGATTAGAGGTTGGGTATAATAATTCTCAAAGAATTATTTAAAGATTACAAGAATGATTAAAGAATTACTTATTATTATTTATCCCTGATCTCTTCTCCTCTTTAGATTTTGTATTGGGGGGGGGGAAGCCCTCTTTATTGATCAATAGCAATTGATCGGTATCCTATAATCTAAGGATTTTCAAGGACTGGGAAATACACTTGAATCCTTTTGAGGAATGACGCACCAAAACTGGAGGTCTGAATTTGGCGGGGTCTCTGATTATCACTCCCAACGGTACAACGCTATTATGCAACATATCTCTGAACTGCATTTGCAGAGATGCAGTGCAGTCTTGATTTCATCAATGCGAATCAAATGTGGCACAGCCGGGAAGGCACTGGGCCAATGGCAGGAACTCTGGATACTAGTCCCTCTCTTAGACATGGAGGCTCCAAGTGGGACTTTGAGCCAGTCCCTTTCTCTCAACCCAAGAATCAGTGGGGAGAGGTGTTGGACTAGGAATGGGGAGACCCAAGTTGCAGTCTACATTAAGGGCTCCTTGGTGCTCTCTGAGCCTGGTTGTTTTCTTCCAGACGTTTCATTACCCAACTAGGTAAGATCATCAGTGCTAGGGGCATTGGGATGTGCAGTGAGGAAGAGGAGGAGGAGAACTATGGGGTCCTTAATGCTCTCTGAGCTTGGTTGTTTTCTTGCAGAAGTTTCATTACCCAAACTAGGTAACATCATCAGTGCTAGAAGGGAGGGGAATTGTGTGGGAGGGGAGGGGAGGGAGGGGAGGGGAGGGGAGGGGAAGGGAGGGAGGGAGGAGGAAGGAGGGAAGAAGGAAGGAAGAAGGAAGGAAAGGGAAGGAAGGAAGGAAGGAAGGAAGGAAGGAAGGAAGGAAGGAAGGAAGGAAGGAAGGAAGGAAGGAAGGAAGGAAGGAAGGAAGGAAGGACAGACTATGGGGTCCTGGGTGCTCTCTGAGCTTGGTTGTTTTCTTGCAGACGTTTCATTACCCAACTAGGTAAGATCATCAGTGCTAGGGGGATTGGGATGTGCAGTGAGGAAGAGGAGGAGGAAAACTATGGGGTCTTGGGTGCTCTCTGAGCTTGGTTGTTTTCTTGCAGACGTTTCATTACCCAACTAGGTAAGATCATCAGAACACTGAAGATGTTTATCTAGTTTGGGTAATGAAACATCTGCAAGGAAAACAACCAAGCTCAGAGAGCACCAGGGACCCCTCATTTCATCACTGAGCTACAAATATTCTCCTCTATTAATCTACATTCAATCACAGATGTTCTCTGGGAGACCTTGGGCCACCCTTTCCCTCAACGCTCAAAAACCAGTGTGGAGTAGTAGTGAAGGTGTTAGGAGTCGTGAGACCCAGGTTTTATTTTATCCTCAGCCACTGAAGCTTCCCGGGTGACTTTAGTCCAATCCTAACTCATAGAATTCTTATTGTGGGGAAAAAACAGAAGAATGGAGCATTATGTACAGAGAGTAGGGTGAGATATAAACCCAAACAATATCTCTACCAGGGAATTAGAAAAATGTCTGATTTATATCAGACCTGGGCGGTCACTTAAATAAAACAGGTATCATATGCTGCTCTTGTTTTCTTCAAGTCTGATTTTTTTACTCATCTCCCCAGCTTCCATTTCAAAATAACTCTAAAAAGACTAGGAGAGCCGTAGAAAGTCCTCTGGAGGGTTTTAGAGTCTCCCTGGAGTCAAGGTGGGCCAAGAGAAAATGCTGGACATACATCCAGCAATAAAAGTGTCTCTCCCCCCCCCCCCATGAGAAATCCTTCCACCTTCAAGGCATTTGTAATTCTTAGATTTCTTGTGTATCTCTTTCCAGCCGGGGAAAGCAAAGAGAGGCAATTTACAAGGGCGCCTGCCACAGTGTAATTCATCCAAGGTCCCCGGGTGCTCTTCAATTTGCAATTTACTGCTGAAGGCCTGGGGAGGGGGGGGGAGGGTCAGGGTGTGGAAACCCCTTTGCAAAGCATCCAAACCGGCACGCTGACTTCTCTGACTCAGCCAGCACAATCTTTGCCCTGCTGGGATTTCACCTTCTTAGCGGCCAGTGAAGAATGTTTTATGCTTCTATTTATAATGGCCACAGATCTGCATTTTGACAGGCAAGGAACAGCTGCCTTGTCCCCTGTATCTTGGCAGAGGAAGTCGTGGTTCCTGAAAAAGCCAAGCTGAGCTCCTTCAGGTTCAGAGATATCTCTCTCTCTCTCTCTCTCTCTCTCTCTCTAGTCAGCTTGACTCAATTGTTCCAGAGGAAACTGGACATCTTTGATCGTCGCTAAGCGTGCCCATGACAAGGCTCAGTCTCCAATCTGGCACAAGCGCATTTGAGTTCCAGGAACACATATGGCTCCTAAAAATTCTTGGACACAATCCTGGAACTCCATCAAAAGTGGCTGCCCAAAAATGTAATTGTTAATATGACAGAAGGGGGATATTATGAAATGCAAGGGGAGGAACCAGATGAACTGCAATCCATACGTTGGTTTGTTGGATTCGTATGTCTTCTCTCTTCCAAGAGTTCTAAACTCTCATATAGGACTTTATCCCCCAGTTTTATCTCCCGGACAATGACTCTACAACAATGAGCAACTGGCCCAACACACCCGTGCATTTTCATGGATGCGGGTCGCCCTTGAATCTGGTTCTCCCTGGATGTAATCCATGAGCCACCATGAATGACCAACCATCTATCTTCTACCTTTTTAATGTTCCTTTGTGGCTTTCCCTACCCTGGGGGTCATCTCTACATGTCCACACCAAGCAGTGCAGCATTTAAGACCAAATAAGTGAAATATTAGAAACAGGAGTATACAAGGTTTGGCTATTTGTGATGCAAGTAGAGGCAGAGCTATAAGCATAACATCTTGACTTTTTCTTCACCACATCCTGCAGATATGCCTAGCCTCAATCATCCCTGTCCATTCCATTGCATACTTCCTGCCTGGCATCTGCATTCATTTGTTTGAATTTGTTGATTTGTTCAGCCAATGGAGTAAAAGCAGCTTGGAAAAGAAAGAAGATTCCCACCAGATCAACCAGGGTCTGATAACAGAATATTCTGATACCATGCATACATTCTGGAACATTCCCTTTTCTCCTAGAAAGGTTTTTTGGAAGTTCAACCAAGCTAACTATATTTAATTAAGTCAGCTTAAGATAAAAAAAAAAAAAAGGTAAAGGTTTCCCTGTCCATTGTGTCCGACTCTAGGGCACGGTGCTCATCTCTGTTTCTTGGCCAAGAGAGCAAGCATTGTCCAAAGATATTTTCCATGGTCCTGTGGCTATACACCAAAGGTGCATGGAACACTATTACCTTCCCACCGAAGTGGTATCTATTCATCTACTTGCATTGTATGCTTTCAAACTCATAGGTGGGAAGGAACTGGGGCAAGGAACAGGAGCTCACCCCATCATCTGGAGCTCGGGTCTCAAACCTGGCCTGTCAGCTCTCCAGTAGACAAGCTCAGCATCTTTAACCACTGAGCCATTGCGCCCCTTAATTCAGCTTAAGGGTATATGAAATTCCATTAAACTGATTTTCACCAAGTCCTTTCCACCTCTTTGCCCAGGCTCTGCCTTCCTTTAGGTTTGAACCCCTACCATCTAGTCATTCTTCTTAAAGTCAGGTCTGGCCATGGACCAAACAAATAAATATAATCCAGCTGGATCAGAGTTGCAACGGATGATAACTTCCTCGTGGGCTGACAAATCTCACATGCTGGATGCTTCAATTAATTACATCACAGCAGGGGGAAGGGGCTGCCAATAGAAACACAAAAGGCACCCGACCAAGCATTTTTCTTGCATGCAGGTTCAAACACTCAAGTAATGGCCAAGTGCTCTTCCTGGTTGGTCTAGTGGTTAAGGCAGGGGCCCCCAACCGTGGCAACTTTAAGACTTGTCGACTTCAACTCCCAGAATTCCCCAGCCAGCCAAGGTTGGGGACCCCCAGGTTAAGGCACCAGGTTAGAACGCAGGAGTCCATGAGTTCAAGTCCCACCTTAGTCATGAAAGCCAACTAGGTGACTTTGGGCCAGTCCCTCTTTCTCGGCCCAACTCACCTAACAGGGTGGTTATTGTAGGGAAAATAGGAGGGGGGATGAAATATTGTGTGTGTTCGCTGCCTTGAGTTATTTGTAAAAATAATAAAGGCAGGATCCAAATAAATAAATAAAAGTGGAGATGGTTGGCACCAAGTCAATGCACCGTATTTGCAAGGATGCTGCCTCCATCTCTCCCTGCCCCCTCAAGGTTGGGGGAAGAGTAAAAGGTATCAAGGCACAAATGGCCCCATCCCACTGACCATCAGGGAGGACAATGTATTCCACAGTCTAACTGGAAGAAACATGTAGGACGTTGGCACGGACCCTCAGGAAGCAAGGCTGTGTCACAAAATGTCACAGCATGGAATAGTTTTGCTAAGAATTCCAATCTGCCACACACATTCTCTTCGCAATGGTGGCGAAGAGGGTGTAGGATGAGGGTGAAGGTTTAAAGTTGAAACTCCACTGAACTCCATGTTATCTAGCCTGGTAACGAAATGTTCGGAAACCAATCCACATGCGCGGGGAAGCTTCAACCTCGCACATTCTCTTCTAGATATTTCATTCCCATTTCTGTTTTTTTGTTTTTTCTTCCTTTCTCCTAACTCCTCCAATAACCTGCCAGCATTCCTTGGCCACTTAGCAACTTTGCATCTCATTGGCCTATTTTGAGATTCACTTCCAAATGTGGGATCTGGAGCCACCCATAACTTTATGTATGTGTACTGGATCACTTTTGGAAGTCCTGTTTTATGAAACTGCACATCTTTTTGCTAACTTGCCCTCCGGTCTTCTGTTGCTTCTTGCATACGTACTTCAAGAGGGATTTACTTTTGGTCTAAGGTAATTGTGAGCAGCTTTTGATTGAGAGGTAGGATGGAAATGCTTGCTAATTTCCAAAATACACGTGCATAATAGAATAGCAAGGGCATTTTTTGCTAAATAGGTAGGTAGAAAAAAACATAGATGTCATCCTTGATCCAAAACTATGTCTGAAAATAAAATAAATTTCCAATATTCCCTTCTGCGTATAAAAGGACAACATGAAACCGAACAGCGTGACATTTCTTGGTTCCAACCATTTTGATTCTGTTTGCTGAACAACTTTAAAGGGAAGTCACGATTAAGGGCCCTTCATAAAGATGGAAGTGCACCCTCTTTTCATTAATCAAACCCCCTTAGCAGCAGGGATAGCAACCTTTCACAAAACAAAGTCAATTACAGTAATTTTATTGAAAAAGATCAAGGGAGAGAAGGCAAAAAAACAACCCTAACCAGAATTGTTTTCACAGTGGTGCATTTTTTTTAATGCGATAAAAAATTAAACAGGAGACAGGCACGTCTCTGATTCACTAAGCAAAGATTAATTGTTCTGCAAAATGGAGATTAGTTGGGAGAGCCTCACTTGCTATCTGCAAGGATTAACCCAGGTAAAAACAATTGGCCTAAATGCCCTTTTCTCAAAAGAAAGAAGTTATCAGTTGATGCTAATGGGATAACAGAGCAAATTAGCCCAAGGAGTGAATGTTAAGATAGGTCCCATCTACAGATCACTATATCTCTCCTTGTCTGATACAATTCTGGGAGCTATAGTCCTAATACAGATGGAAGGCATCTGCTCTAGAATTTTTGGAAGTCTGAGCTGCCATTTTTTAATTGTTCCTAAAAACACACAGGAAATCAGAGAGGGAATTTCAACTTTGGTAAAATGCACTTCTTCTTCTTCTTGTTGTTGTGCCATATCCGTTATCGGACGTTGGTGATCATGTTGGCGATCCTGTTTTTTATCAGCAGCCGCACGAAAAACTGCTGCTGAGTTTTGTCCAAACCAGTCCCTTAGATTTTGAAGCCATGATGTTCTTCTTCTGCCTGGACCTTGTTTGCCTTCAATCTTTCCCTGGAGGATTAAATGGAGTATGCCGTATTTTTCTGGGTGTCGCATCACATGTCCGAAATATTCTAACTTTCATTTTTTAATTGTTTTGATGATTTCCCTTGGCTTTCCCAGGCGGCTTATCACCTCCTCATTTCTGATCTTGTCAACCCAGCTTCTACGTAACAGCCGCCTGTAAATCCACATTTCAAATGCTTCTAGTCTCTTCAGGTGGCCTTCTGTCAGAGACCAACTCTCTACTCCATAGAGCAGGATAGAAAAAATATAACATCTGACAAGCCTGATTTTCAATCTCAGGCTTATGTTGTGACTGCAGACGACCTTTTTTCATTTTGAAGAATGCACATAGGTAGGGAAAACTCATAGTAAGGCTCCAAAGTAACCCTCTAGAACCAGGGACCAGTTCTGTGGAGACAGGTTTTTCCGCGGACCGAAGGGGATGTGGTTTTGTGTGCTGCCTGTATCTCGCTTTGCTTGTTTGTATGGCCCAGTTGCTGGCATGCCACGGCCCGGTACTGGTCCACGGACCAGGGTTGGGGACCCCTGCTCTAGAGGCAAAGCCAAAAGGGGGAAGGTGTTCAAGGTATTGGACTGGCACCAAGGAGACTCAAGATAAGCTCCATTCTCCAATTGTAGATGTTCTCTGGACATCTTTGGGCCACTTACTTTCTTACAGCCCAACCTACCCAACAGGATGCCTGTTGCAGAGAAAAACATTAGGGACTCCCTATTCCAGAATCATCTAGTAGAAAAGAAGCAGAAATTAAATCATAATCTTCCTCTTCTTGCTCCAAGCTTGGTCATAGTCACCTTGCAGAGATGTGGTCCTCAAGCAGTTGCTTGCCAATATGTCCTCTGATCCTGGCCCGAGAATTTGTTTAAATCTGTAGGAAGTCAGCAGCCCCCCTCCCCCAGAGAATGAAATATTTTGGGGGATATTAAAAAGAGGCAGGATCGAATATTTCCCCTAAAGGAGAAATGGAGGAAAAAAATCTTAACAAAGACACAAAGCTGCCCCAGTCTTCCTGCTACAGGAAACCTGAAGAGCTTGAAGTCTTTAGAAATGGAGATTTTATCTCCATTCAGAAAGATTGGGTCACTCTTATTCATAAGCAAAGTGCAAACAGAGACTCCAGATAAGCAACACAATTAGGCAAGCCAAAAGTTCTGAAGATTAGCTCAGACAAACACCAAGGATTTGCATTTCTCCTTTCACCTATAGAGCCAACCATGACCCCCACATGACCCCATAGGAATCTGGCAACAACCATTAGAATAATAAAGGACATGTTTTTGCACAGGAACAGGCATCTCTGATACAAAGCCCAAAGAAGGTATAAAAACCCACCCACTCTCAACTCCATTTTGTCAGCTGTCCCAGAACTGCATGCTGTTGTTGGTTCTGCTAATCAATAAACAAAAACCTTCTTTCCTAAGCAGCCTCCATTTTATTTCCAGCATCTTACCCTCCATTTTATTTTCAGTGTCTTACTCCCGGCTTGGAACTGGACCTGATTTTTCTTTCAACAAATCCAAACCACACAGCCAGGACAATTTCTGTGGCCCTAATAACAGCAGCATGGGAGTGAATCAGCAGCCACTAAGCAGCTGACAAAACAAAGGGGAAATCGGACAGAAGGCAGAGTTTAGCTGAAAATGGGCTTCAGGATTAACCAAGGATTGCTAATCCTGACCTGCTCATAGTTTTGAATGAAATAAGGCTCACAGGCCACACTGGAAAGAACAGAAGGGCAGACTTGCTCCAGTCCCACTTTAAGGGTGGAGACAGAGGAGGAAAAAAAAACTAGCTTGAAGAACATGTTCACAATGTGGAACGTTGTTATATTCTTGGAATCAATGTGTGTGATATTGTTGAACTTCCAATGGGGATTGATTACTGTTGCTGCTCAAAGGAATGCATACACATTCCAAAGGTGGTTAAACTTGACATTTCAAAATGCAGCTTTCATCAAATCCTCCCTCATAAGCTACTCTTGAATCCAGCAAGGTTTTAGAAGGGTTAAATGCTCAAAAGAAGCCAAGCAAAGTTTCACTCACTCCAGCAGTTTTTCTTATTTCTTTCTCCTATGGAGCCACCTCTAATGTTGCTCAGCTTAACCTCAGAAAAACAGAAGCTCATGAGAAGTGATAGTACCATTTTCCGCACTAGTGAGACTAACCTGGAATACTGCATACAATTCTGGTCAACAGGATACAAAAAAAAAAGTGCTGAGACCCTAGAAAATATGTAGAGAAATGATAAAGGGTCTGGACGCAAATCATATGATGAATAGTTGAGGGAACTATGTGTGTCTAGCCTACAGAAGAAAAGGATTAGGGGAGAAATGATAACTGCCTTCCAGTACTTGAAGGGCTGTCACAGAATTGAGAGGATTGACTTATTTTCCAAAGCACCAGAGGGCAGGACAAGAAGTAAGGGGTGGAAGCTTGTTAAGGAGAGATCCAACCTAGAAGTAGGGAGAAGTTAGCTGACAGTGAAAACAATTAATCGATGGAATAGCTTGCCTTCCAGAGTTGTGGGTGCTCCATCACTGGAGGTTTTCATGAAGAAACTGGACAACCATTTGACTGGGGTGGTATAAGGCTCCTGCCTTGAGAAAGGGATTGGTCTAGAACAGGGCTTTTCAACCTGTGGTACACGTACCACTTGTGGTACATTAATGAGTGGCAGGTGGTACGCAGCCCTGCCTAGCCAAGTGTAGTGGGGAAGGGAAAGAGCCAGCACAGGCAAAGACTTACAGTGAGAGAGTCCTCTGGAGCTGCAGATTTTACTTATGAATGGAGCCATTTGGGGAGGCTGCCTTAGCCGGCAGCCAGTACTTACATTTTTTTTTCTTCTTTAAGTGCCAGCTGGGCTCCTTACTTTCCTTTCTATCCAGTAGCTAATTCTTAAAGGGGAAGTTGCCTTTTTAAGCTAGTTCACCTGAGCAGCTTGTCTTTTCTGTTCTCTGGAGCCTTTCCTTGTTTGATCAATATATGGAAGAGGGAAAATATGGGGGGGTTCAAATTCTTCCTTCAGAAGGAGATGGGAATGAGAAAAGGGAGGCAGGGAAGGGAGGGAGGGAAGGAAGTCCCGCCTTAGCAGTTGGTCACAGCAGCTCTGCCATTGACTTTGCTTGTCAAAGGTTGCAAGGAGGGGATCACAGACATTGGGACACTGTGGACCATCAAAATATGAATCAGTTGCCAAGCATCCAAATATAAATCACATGACCCTGTTGCTGCAATGGTCATAAGTGTGAAAAATGGTCATAAGTCATTTCAGTGTAATTGCAACTTTGAACACGTTTTTTTTTTGTCACCAAGTTTTTGACACCTTGCTAGGTGGTACTCGAATATTGCCATATCCTAAAAGTGGTACAATCGGTAAAAAGGTTGAAAAGCCCTGGACTAGAGGACCTCCAAGATCCCTTCTAGCCCTGTGATTCTATGTCCTGTGCCTTCAACCAAGGATGTCCTCTAAGTCAAGGAAGGGAGACTGCATTGCTGGTTAACCGCAGTGTTGGAAGATGCATTGCAAAAAGATTAGAGGGAGGGAGAATCCAGAAAAAACAAGTGGACAATGTCTGAACAAAATCAAAACCAAACGCACATCTCATTAAATGAATTAAACATCATCAGTTCTTTCTCTATTTCCCCTTCTGTCATCCTGGGGAAAGAAAAAAAAAAAACCTAAGCTGGCCACAACTTTTGCAAAGCTCTAAGAGCTGCATCAGCTTTTGGGAAGAGGCCAACTTTTTGTTTTAATTTAATGCCAGTCAAATCTTTTGGAGCAAAGAGTGAATCGAACAGACGTTCCCACTTCTGCAAGCCTCATCTTTCACTCTGTCTGCGTGTTGTTCAATTACACAAGACCTGCCTGATGAATGAGGGGGGGGGGGAAATCAATAGCCCACAATGGCTTTTGCTCATTCAGTAACTGCATGGAGATTGTGCTGCTGAACTGGAGTCTTGGTATTGATTAAAAGGAAGAAAGTCTTGTATGAAAATCACAGGTGTAACGCTAAGCTGAGGAGTGTATTGATTTTAAAATAAAATCACCTGCTTTACTCTAGCCAGACCTTATAAGGAGGTTAGATCCTAAACCTAAAGGTGTTTTTTTTTTTTGGTTTTTTTTAAAGAATAGAATAGAACAGAATATTCTTTATTGGCCAAGCGTGATTGGACACACAAGGAATTTTCTCTGGTGCAGAAACTCTTCAGGGTACATGCAAACAACAAAGTGATATAATCCTAAAATACCAATAGGAAATAAGACATAAGACAGTACTGTGGGAATTAGGTGTTCAGCAGAGTGATGGCACGAAGGAAAAAACTGTCCCTGTGTCTAATTGTTTGGGCATGCAATGCCCTATAGTGGCGTCCCAAGGGGAGGAATTGAAACAGTTTATGTCCAGGATGTGACGGGTCTGTAGATATTTTCTCAGCCCTCCTTCTGACTCATGCAATGTGCAGGTTTTCTATGGAAGGCAGCCTGGTTGCAATTGTTCTTTCTGTAGTCTTAACTATCCGTTGGAGTCTGTACTCATCCTGTTTGGTTGCCGTACAAACCAGACAGTTATACAAGTAGTCCTTGACTTACAACAGTTCATTTAGTGACCGTTCAAAGTTACAACCGGGCTGAAGAAAATGACTTTTCACACAAACACTGCAGTATCCCCATGATCATGTGATCAAAATTCAGATGCCTGGCACCTGACTCATATTTATGATGGTTGCCGTGTCCCAGAGTTATGTGATGCCTTTTTGTGACCCTCTGGCAAGCAATTTCAATGGGGAAGCAGTGATTCTGCAGTGATTCTGCAGTGATTCACTTAACAACTATGGCAAGAAAGGTTGTAAAATGGGACAAAAGTCACTTAACAAATGTCTCACTTAACAACAGAAATTTTGGACTCCATTGTGGTCCATTGAGGACTACCTGTAGAAGTACAAATGACAGACTCAATAATTCCTCTCTAAAACTGTATCCGCAGCTCCCGGGGCAAGGCGAACTTTAAATCTTGTCTTTCCTTCTCTCATTTATTAATCAGCACTTAATTTCCTAAAAAGAAAAGATGAGATTGAAGCAAACACCATTTACTCCCACTCAATTCATTTGGCCATCACACTGAAGAATAAGGGAGCTGGTGTTGGGATCCTTCTGTCCTACTTTTAAAAATCTGAAACACCAGCAGGAAAATGAAAGCACATCATTTAGAGCAGGGGTCCCCAACCCCCGGGCCGTGGACCGGTACCGGGCCGCGACATGCCAGCAACCGGTCTGCACAAACAAGCAAAGCCCCATCCGCGGGATGCAGGCAGCACACAAAACCACGCACCCTCCGGTCTGCGGGAAAACCTCTCTCCACGGAACCGGTTCCTGGTGCCCAAAAGGTTGGGGACCTCTGGTCTAGAAGACCTCCAAGGTCCCTTCCAACTCTGTTATTCTGTAATAAGCCACTTGTTGGGTTCCATCCCACTCTGAGGTCTTCAGGCCCATGGGCAAAAACCAGATCTTCAGGATTTTGTGAAAGAATGTCAAAGTGGGGTCCAGTCTAATCTCCACAGGGATGATGTTCTATAGCAGGGGTCCCCAACCCCCGGTCCATGGACCAGTACCGGGCCGCGGCATGCCAGCAACCGGGCCGCACAAACAAGCAAAGCCCCATCTGTGGGATGCAGGCAGCATACAAAACCACACACTCTCCGGTCCACGGAAAAACCTCTCTCCACGGAACCGGTCCCTGGTGCCGAAAAGGTTGGGGACCTCTGATTTAGAGCGACCTTAGTGCAAAGTTTGTCTGATTCTCTGCTTGGAAGAAGAGTTAACCAAGTTACGAAAGTAGCGTGTACATCTAGAAAACCTTAAAAATAAATCTGACACAGAAATTAATTCAAAGTGAAAAGCATTCCTGAAAACCATGCCTTAATAGGTGGATTTGTACTCCGTTCAAAATTTATGGTTCTTTTTTTTTTAACTTACAGAGTTCATACTTTAATTTCATGGGATATTTAAAGCAGAACAGATTCTCAGTTTTGACTCAATCTTTGTAGCTTATAATTTTACGTGGTGGTTTATGTTACATTGACATGATTATTTAATCATTCATAATTTATTATGGTATATCATAAAACTCTTCTCCCTAACATTTTAGATCCCTGGTTTATTCCTCTGTACTTTACTTTTTTAACATGGTCTTCTATTTTCTATTTGTGCATGTCTAGACCCTTGCTCTCCAAAACATAAAATAAAGAAATGGCTATCCATTTCAATACTTGCAAAAAGGTGAAGTACTACTGGACTGTATGGTCTAAATTACCAATGTATTAGTAAATGAGTGGCTGAAACTAATAATGAAAAACACAATAATGTATATGATCCATCCTGTAGTTACTCTCAACTGTTTCCAGGCAAGATAAATTTTTAAACAAGAGTCTTAAATATGGACTTTTTGGTTAAAAAAAAAAAATCAGTTGGTTTATCTGAATACTGATTCTTTGTATTTATCACATATGTATTTTATTACTGTATTTTTATTTATCTGTTTCACCCTGCAATTAGATCCTGTATTTTATTTTTATTTTAATATGGTCACGAGATTAATCAGTTAATAAGTTACTGCTGCTATTACAGGAAAGAAAGAAAGAAAGAAAGAAAGAAAGAAAGAAAGAAAGAAAGAAAGAAAGAAAGAAAGAAAGAAAGAAAGAAAGAAAGAAAGAAAGAAAGAAAGAAAGAAAGAAAGAAAGAAAGAAAGAAAGAAAGAAGGAAGGAAGGAAGGAAGGAGGAAGGAAGGAAGGAAGGAAGGAAGGAAGGAAGGAAGGAAGGAAGGAAGGAATATGATATGATATGATATGATATGATATGATATATGATATGATATCCCATTAGAATAGAATAGAGTTGGAAGGGACCTTGGAGGTCTTCTAGTCCTGCCCCCTGCTCATCCAGGAAAACCTATCCCTATAACCTATATATGATATGATATGATATCAGTATGATATGATAAAACAACTCAAGCAAATGTATGCAAATAAGTACCAAAAAACCAATTTGCAGATAAGATATATCCATAGCCCATTGCTGGAAGCCAAATGTTGACTAACTCCCAGAACGTCAATACATTCTGAGAAATGTACACAGAAGTGTGTAATCTTTTGGTGGCCAGGTGCCACAGCTTTTGTAGGGGCAAGGAAACAACGGGTGGAGCAATGATGCAACATGGGCAGAGTCATGTAGCTGACATGTGGATCGAGAGGCTGTTTTGTTTTAAAAGGAGAGCATGTTAGGTCTGTTTTACAAAGACAGGGCCTGACCATATTCCTGACAGATTATGTATTACTCAAATTTAACCCTACTCGCCCATCCATGGAAACCATCATTACTGACCACAGACATAACCTCTAAAGCTCTTTCAAGTTTTCCATTTGTTATCTCTGATACTCAGATGGATTAAATTACCAGGGCTGCATATAATTAGCTGGCCACTAATAAGGTCCAAGTGCAGGATAATTGCAACATCCACTAATTACAGATAACATTTGCTTAGCTCAAACCAGGCTTGTTTGCATTTAATTTCCTAAGTTAAATAACTTAAAAAGATACTAATCACATATGTCCATGCTGGATTTATCACGGCCCTGGGAAAGTTATTACATCAAAACCGTTAGGAGCCATCAGGGAAGAAATCAGGATGGAGATGAAACCCAACAATGAACGAAACTCAGCTCTCAAATACCCTCAGAAATAGGACTTGAGAAAGACTGAGAGTAACCTCTGAAAGCAAGATCAAAATAATAGAAGAATTGGAGAGTAGTCCCCATTCACTTAGACCAAGGGTCCTCAAACTTGGCCACTTTAAGACTTGTGGACTTCAACTCCCAGAATTCCCCAGCCAGCGTGGCTGGCTGAGGAATTCTGGGAGTTGAAGTCCACAAGTCTTAAAGTAGCCAAGTTTGAGGACCCCTGAATTAGACCAAAGAAACATGGAGTTCAGTTTCCTGGAATCAACAACTGAGCCCAGTACCTCCACATAGTGTCAGGCACCAGGGAAATCAGGAGATCCAGGCAGTTCAAATGTATATAAAGATTTATTGTAGGCTTAAGATTCTCTACAAGAATCTGAGCTACTAATGGTCAAGGGAAATGAGTGGGAGATAAGAATAGAAGGAATTTAAGCTGGGCTGGACTTGAAGATCTTTTGTGGGCACGCAGGGACTCATGACTGATAACGCCTTTGACCCCTCTCTTGGGCTCAGCCCAGTCATCTCCTACAGAGAGTATACAAGAAAACACACGAGTCCTTTCCCATAACTGGACAGGAGCATCTGGTACTCAAAGATAGAAAACTGGGTTCCAATCAACAATTGTGCACAATAATAATTTCATTGCCTTTTTTGTAAGATAATATTCCAAATCCTATTCCTAAGAAAAGAAGAAATAAGGGTAACATGATAGCAGTATTCCAGTATTTGAGGGGTTGCCACAAAGAAGAGGGCATCAAACTATTCTCCAAAGGACCAGAGGGCAGGACAAGAAACAATGGATAGAAACTAATCAAGGAGAGAAGCAACCTGGAATTAAGGAGAAACTTCCTCACAGTGAGGACAATTAACCAGTGGAACAGCTTGCATTCAGAAATTGTTGGCGCTCCATCACTGGAGGTTTTTAGGAAGAGGCCGCTATACAGTCACTTGTCTGAGATGGTATAGGTTCTCCTGCTTGAGCAGGGGGCTGGACTAGAAGACCTCCATGGTCCCTTCCATATTCTATTCTATTCTATTCTATTCTATTCTATTCTATTCTATTCTATTCTATTCTATTCTATTCTATTCTATTCTACTTTATATTTTCTTTCTTTTCTTATTCTGTACTTTTGGCTTTTTTTTTCTTCCTTACTTTTATCCCATTTTACATTTTTTATTAGCTTTTATCTTTCATTATAATAATAATAATAAAATTATTGTTAAACACAACAGGGGGGAGATTCAGTTCCAACAATAGATTTTTGCCTGTCTAGATCTGCTCAGAATGAGAATAGAATAGAATAGAATAGAATAGAATAGAATAGAATAGAATAGAATAGAATAGAATAGAATAGAGTAGAGTAGAGTAGAGTAGAGTAGAGTAGAGTAGAGTAGAGTAGAGTAGAGTAGAGTAGAGTAGAGTAGAGTAGAATAGAATTGGAAGGGACTTTGGAGGTCTTCTAGTCCAGCCCCCTGCTCGAGCAGGAGAACTTATACCATTTCAGACAAGTGACTGTTCAGTCTCTTCCTAAAAACCTCCAGTGATGGAGCGCCAACAATTTCTGAAGGCAAGCTGTTCCACTGGTTAATTGTCCTCACTGTTAGGAACTTTCTCCTTAATTCCAGGTTGAATGAGAAGCCTTTACTCTGTAGCCCAAACTGTTTTGTAATCCAAGGTTTTACCAAGATGCGTGGCCACCTCCTCTATTTCTGTTGAAGATCCTTCTCATCTATCTTTGGCTACGATACAGGAGGGAATAATATTCCCTCAAAATGTCGTGCTTATCAGCCAGGTATCTGTACTCCATCTTTGGAGAACCGTAGCCTCAGATCATGGGCTCCATCCCTAACCACCTGTTTAGAGATAGACAACATGGGAGTCTAAATAAGAAGAAACCGGTTGCAAACCTAAGCCCCAGGAGTTAAGAAGCCTCTGGAAGCTGGCCAAACTGTTACAAGGGTGCTGTGGACTTTAAATATATGATCTTACCAGGCCCACAGATCTCCCAGGTGGAAGGGGAGGAAGGCAGAGGAGAAAGAGAGGGAGGAAAATACATAATCAGCTCATTGTTCTGGAACAAAGGACAATGCACGGGTTGCTTGCTACAACAACAAGCTCTTTATGACCAAGGCACAACCTTTTGAGAAAGGCGCCTTCAGCCTGGGCAATAAAAATATACGTTAGCCAGGCTTCTCAGAACAACTTGCATCCAAAATGTTCCAAGGGAAATAACCTTTCCTTGAATACAATAAGCACCACACACACAAACACACAAAAAGGGAGCAGGCTAAGGCTAAACCGTTTCTTGATTACGCTTCCTGAAAGGTAGATAAGAGTCACTTCCCAGTTTTAGTCCCTGCAGTTCTGCAAATCTGCCTGCAAATCACTTTGTCAGGTAACATCATTATAAGTTGTATGACTTCAGTTCTCACTCCGTTGAATTCTAGAAGAATACAGAATAACAGATTTGGAAGGGGCCGTGCAGGTCTTCTAGTTCAGGGGTCCCCAACCTTGGCAACTTTAAGTCTTGTGGACTTCAATTCCCAGAATTCCCCAGCCAGCCATGCTGGCTGGGGAATTCTGGGAGTTGAAGTCCACAGGTCTTAAAGTTGCCAAGGTTGGGGACCCCTATTCTAGTTCAATTCCCTGCCCAAGCAGGAGACCTTATGCCATTCTGGACAAATGGTTGTCCAATCTCTTTTTAAAAACCTCCAGCGATGGAGCACCCATAACTTCTGTAGGCAAGTCGTTCCACTGGTTAATTGTCCTCACTGTCCTCCTTAGTTCTAGGTTGGCTCTCTCCTTGGTAAGCTTCCATCCGTTGCTTCTTGGAGAATAGGTTGACCTTTTCTTCTTTGTGACAGCACCTCAAATATTGGAAGACTATTATCATGTCCCCCCTAGTCCTTGATAAGGGTGATGTGACTCAGGGGATACGTTAAGCTATAATACAATGTTGGGACATTGCAGGTGAAGTGAATATGACAGTTATGTGGTTGTTGGTTTTTTTAAACTAACTTTAGGATTTAGCCTAGTCAGATCAAGAAAAAAGCTCTGCAGAGATGCTCTGGATGCTATTTTATTGTTGTAGCATATATTATTAACAGGGTCTTGAAATTCTATCTGAAATCTTTGCTGCCCCCTTTTAAGGAATTAAGTTCCTTAACAGCAGGGCTGTTTTGAGTCTCTTTCTCACTATTTCTACTTTGTCAAGGCCAAGCAACCATTTCTCCTCTCCATCGTCCTTCACAAGGCCAGACCTAAATTCTTCTAAAGTGGTTGTATTTCTCTCTCTCTCTCTCTCTCTCTCTCTCTCTTAATACAATTAAAAATGGAGGCAGGTTTTGGATGGTGCAATCATGTTGGCACCTTGATTTTTCTCTGCCCTGTGGACATCCCTGGACTCTGTTTACACAGCATATTTAATCTGATCAGGTCAGCTAAGAATTCAGATAGCAGGATAACTTTGGCCAATAGTAAACCCGGGTCAATGTCTTGGGGCCATGTGTTGTGCAAACTCAGCTCTTTTCAGAGATCCCTACTGAAACACAAGCTTTGTTCTTTTCTAAAGTGTACACAGCACCATGATGGATGCAGAAAAGAGGTGGGGCCTGTCCAACCGTTTGACATAACTGAAGGATGGTTCAAGGCTAATTCCAAAATAGATAAAGCATTTGACAGAATGTAAGCGCACAATGGGGCATTCATCTCTGAAAGGAAATAAACCCACCGCATCCCAAGCAACCGTACATCAAGGATCAGCTTGAATCAGGCAATCTTGGTGATTTATTACTCTTTTATTTTTATTGCTTTCCTTCCTTTTGTAAAGGAAATCTCAAAAGGTGAAAATCACTTTAGTTCTGGAAACAGAAGTAGGGACCCTGTTATTAAATGCAGAACACTCCCAAAATCTGCATTTAAAAGACGAAGGCCACTCTTTTGAAGACAGCAAAGTCCATATTTTGGACAGAGAGGACCGCTGGTTTGAAAGAGGGGTGAAAGTGGCGGCCATCTGTGTCAAAACTGAACAGCCTTCTCTCAACAGAGAGGGAGGGATACGACACAGTCTACAACACGGTCCTTTCAGCACTTCCAAGAAGGCTCCACACATTTGAACCACTCAGGTGACCCTGAGGACACAGGTAAACCTCCACATGGCCTCGACGACTCTCTAAAAGAAGGCAAATGACCAGCTGTCTGAAAGGAGTATAAATCATTTCATTCCCCACCATTCAGTCAGAGCTGAAGAAGCTTCTTGGATGAGAAGCGAAACGTCTTCAAGAAAAAACAAAGTCCAGTTGCCTCCTAAAAAAGCACCTTTGGGAGAACCAGGACCTGGATGACGGAGTGTCTCCGTAGACAACACTCCCAAAAGTTACCAGGAGAAACCACAACAACATCACGCATGCCATGATACCCTCCATTAAATGTGATAAATTATATAATTAGATGATTTGCATCATCTGAGCAATGACGTTGTGATATGTGTGACAACATCTGTCCCCTTTGTCCCACCCCACCCTCCGGATATCCAGAAGCATGCTCAAAACACGGTCCACCTCCCTCCATTGCTCAAGTGACATAACAAGACCTGTGGCTACATAGTATGTCTTTGAGACATTGGTCCAAATGTAATACAGGTAGCCCTCAACTTACAACAGTTTGTTTAGTGACTGTTCGGACTGAAAAAAAAGTGACTTATGACTATTTTTCATACTTATGACCCTTGCACATCCCCATGGTCACGTGATCAAAATCCAGGTGCTTGGCAACTGACTCACATTATGATGGTTGCAGTGTCCCCGGGGTCCTGTGATCTCCTTTTGTGACCTTCTGACAAGCAAACTCAATAGGGAAGCCAGATTCATTTAACAACCATGTTACTAACAATGGCAGTTCTTTGCTTAATCCCTGTGACAAGAAAGGTCATAAAATGGGATAAAACTCGCTTAACAATTATCTCACTTAGCAACAGAAATCCCTGGCTCAGTTTCGGTTGTTAAGTCAAGGACTGCCTGGAACGTCCCCATAGGGAGAACAGGACCTGTTCTGGTACAAATCATCCCAGCAAAATATACAAATTAAGCCCTATTCAGGTTGCAGAAGTTTCTAACAGCAATCTTCAGTTTAAGGCAGTGATGGCGAACCTTTTAGAGACCGAGTGCCCCAAAACCACCCCCCACACCCCTGTCCCCGCTCCGCCGTGCCCGCTGCACCACCCACCACCTCCATGGCCCACCACAGATCACCCAGGCAGCCCAGCAGCGCCATGGTGGCCACGCCCTCTGCTCGTACCCTGCAGCAGCATCTGCGCGCGATGGGGTGCAAGGGCGGAGTCTTGTCCCCACTGCCTGGCTACCATGTCCTTGGCTGCGCAGCATTGTGTGGGCCGCGCCCGGGGGCGACTCTCCTCCAGAGGGCTGCTGGAGAGGAGGGGGCCATGGGAGGAGGCGGGGCTGGGGCAACGATGCGTGTGCCCACAGAGAGGGCTCCGAGTGCCGCCTCTGGCACACATGCCATAGGTTCGCCACCACTGGTTTAAGGGGACTTTCCCTGATTGGTGCATCAGCAAAAAAAAAAAGCTCAGTGGTCTTGCACTTGATCCATGGTAAATGGTTTGATCCTCTGCTTGCTGCCCACCTTGCTTACTCAGTTCGCTCTGCAGAAAAGCTGTTAGCAAAAGGAAGTAGAGTAACTGCGGCAGCAGACCGCAGGCTCAGAGTCGCGATGATGCAGTGGGTTTTTTTCTTTTTAATTTGATAAAAGCATCCCTAACCATTTCCCGTTCAGCGTGAAAAGGAGGTTTCCAATTAATTGATTAGCTGTCGCTTCGTTTTCCGACTTAAACCAGAGCTAGGAGAACGTGGTAGTCTGTCCCAGTGTGATGGAACGAGCACCTGAAGCAGTAAAGGGGGAGGATTTGGCCAAAACAGCTTTCTCAGAAAGAGACCCGGATTAACAGTTCTGAGCTGGATGGGGAGGAAGTGGGGAAGACTCTAGACCAGTGGTGGCGAACCTATGGCACGGGTGCCAGAGGCGGCACTCAGAGCCCTCTCTGTGGGCACGCACACCGTCGCCCCAGTCCAAGGCCTTCAGCTGGGTTTTATAAAATCTTTTCGCTTTAGGCCTCCGCCGCCGTGTGCAAAAAAAAAAAAGGTTCAATCAGTCAATTTCAACTTCTCGCAGGAAAAAAAAAGATCTTGCAAAGTTGGAATTGATTGATTGAACTTTTTAGTCCCACCCAGTCTGCCCTTACCACTGCAGCCACGCCCACCCAATTGGCCACACCCACCCAATGGGCCACACCCAGCCAATGGGCCACACCCACCCGGCACTTGACGATGCATAAGTGGGTTTTGGGTTGCAGTTTGGGCACTCAGTCTCTAAAAGGTTCGCCATCACTGCTCTAGACTCTCTCAGGATATACTGTGTCTAGTAGCTCTGAAAGTTATAGCTTTAGTTTGGCAAGATTCTGTCTGCTAGATGCAAGCAAATAAAATAATTCAACTGGAGTTTATTGCCTCGTCGCTGGGATTGGACCTGACACCAGCCAGCAATTAGAAATTGACACTAGAAATTTACATCCAAAGTAAGATTTTTCCACCTGTTTTCTGAAAGGTTCAAATACTCAATGCCTCTTACTTCTTTTTCTGTTTAACTGTATGAAAATGTGAGCACTGAGAATAAGACTTCCTGTCGTTCAATGTGCTGTTCAAAATGCCTGCCTTCTCCAAGGCCAAGTTCAGGTATTCTCCTAAACCAGGCTTTGTTTAAATCTTGGTTTAGGGAAGGCACCATCCACTTAACCAAGATAAAACCAGTCAAAGCACCTTAGGGTTTTGCATGATTTGGAAGTCAAAGCATGTCCTTTAGCAGACGTGGGAAATGATGTGCAAACTGGGAACGATGGATAGATTATTACTAGAAATTATTTTTTAAAAGGATGTGGTCAAGCACTTCCCATAAAAAATATTATGCCTTTTGCAATAAAAAGTCAAGAAACATCTCCTCTAGGTTGAGTTTGACTGTGGCTGATCTCGTGAACAAATCCACCTAATTTACTTGGCAGGAATATGGAAGTTACAGAGAGAGGGGGGGCAGGGAGGGAGAAAGAGAGAGAGAGGGATCTATCTTTGGCATCTAGTCTACAAGCTCAATATTTTATATCTGCTATCACAGTGCTGTCAATGAGGTACAACATAAAATGTTTTATATGAAAGGAAGAAACAGTCTATAAAAAGCTTTTGATCCAGTTATATCAGCAAGGCATAGCCTAGGACAGTAATCAACAAGTTTTGCAGTTATCAAACAACGAAAACAGATCTTTGCTTCAGTCCAAATAAGAGGGAGCTTTTTCAAAACATCACACACACACACACACACACACACAATTCACATGAATATAAAAGAGGGAGGAGGAGAAGCACAGACAGATTCTGTTACTACAACCAATCATTACAGTCATTGTTAGCCTTCCATGGGGTGTCTTTCTTGGTCTGGCCTGCCTCTTAGGGTTGATAGATGGGAAATACTCCACAGGTTATGCTCCACAGGTTCTTTCATTATATTCCTAGTTAAAAACTGGAGCCTGGGAGCATTTATCTGGAAATAAAGACGATGCTGAAAGCAGGAAGTTTGCTTTGCTGCCTGTGGGCAGAATATTGCCTGCTCTCTAGCTTAAAGCCTTCATAGACAATTCCTTGTGTGTCCAATTATACTTGGCCAATAAAGAATTCTATTCTGTTCTGTTCTGTTCTGTTCTGTTCCATTCCCATTCCCATTCCCTTCCCATTCCCTTCCCTTCCCACTCCCATTCTATTCCCATTCCCTTCCATTCTATTCTATTCTATTCCCACTCTATTCCCATTCCCCCTCCCATTCCCTTCCCTTCCCACTCCCATTCCTTCCATTCTATTCCCATTCCCTTCCCTTCCCTTCCCTTCCATTCCCCATCCCTCCCTTCCCTTCCATTCCCTTCCCTTCCCATTCCCTTCCATTCCATTCCATTCCCACTCCCATTCCCTTCCCTTCCATTCCATTCCATTCCATTCCCATTCCCTTCCCTTCCCACTCCCATTCTATTCCCATTCCTTTCCATTCCATTCCATTCCCACTCCCATTCTATTCCTATTCCCTTCCTTTCCATTCTATTCTATTCCCATTCTATTCCCATTCCCCCTCCCATTCCCTTCCCTTCCCTTCCATTCCCACTCCCACTCTATTCCCATTCCCTTCCATTCCCACTCCCATTCTATTCCCATTCCCATTCCATTCCATTCCATTCCCACTCCCATTCTATTCCCATTCCCTTCCCTTCCATTCCATTCCCATTCCCTTCCCTTCCATTCCCATTCTATTCCCATTCTATTCCCATTCCCTTCCCTTCCATTCCAGAGAAGGTTTGGTTTTGAAGAAAACTCTCAAGCTTCCATTCCTAGAGACGATCCATAGAAGGTATCATAACCACAAACGTCACATGGAATAAATGAGTTTGTCGCATAGAAATAATGAAGGGGGGGGGGGAAAGGTTCAGTTGATTCTGAATGAACAGGCACACACGCACACACCAATTCTATCTGGGGAGCAGCGGGGTCGGAATTGCTATTCTGTGCAAATGTGCTTTCATTTACACATCAGAATGCAAATGCCACTTTAAGCTGCAAAGGGATAGATTCCCAAGGACAGCGAGTCAAAATGAGATTGCATTGATTCACCTCTTGCTTGTGAGAAATTGTGAGGCAGCTGAAAAAAAAGAAATGGAAGGGAAAGACAGATGGGGAGTCTTCTGTTTGCAACTTCGCTTGCAATTCTGATCAGTGATCATAATAATAAAAAAAAATACAGTCCATTGGCAACTTATTTCATAAACACCAACTAAGTCCAAGTGGAGAGAAATCTAGGAAGAGGCATTTGACGTTGATCTCTGCTATAAGAATCTTGCTCTAATTGGGGCACGGAAATTCTTCTTTTAGTTTCCAAGAGCAGCACTGAAGACACTTTCCGGAAATTTGCCTAGTTTGTGCGTCCTTGAACTTGCCAGGATCTGCAGAGTTAGACCCCACCCTTGTAACCTTGGGGAAAATGCCTCTGAATTAATTCCATTTGACACGTAGCTGGCTGACATCACTGCCAGCCAGTGTAGGGGTTGATCTATCAAGAGGAGACTCATTGAGGCCAACAGATATCACCAGCAATGAGACCACAGAAAGCTGAAGAAAGCTGAAGCTGAAGAAAGAAAGAGTAATGGATACAAGCTATGGATCGTCCAGTTATTGTAGAACATGTTCTGTAGAAGAGAACAGAAGTTCTGAGAAACAGATGCTCTGTAGAAATCCAGTGCATTGTTGATAGACCTATCCATTTCTAGTCAGAGCAGATAAATGAAGAAATGATAGAGAGATCTAATCCAGATTTGTCAACGTGGTACTTAAGTGAGGGAACCAAAGGTGCTTTTCAAAAGGCAACTGGACTTCCAACGTTTCACTTCTCATCCAAGAAGCTTCTTCAGTTCATGAGAATTGGATCCTTGGATGAGAAACAAAATGTTTTCAAGAGAACAAACAAACAAGGAAGTCCAGTTGGACAACCATGACCTGGATGGTTAAGAATCTCCACAGGCATTAAGTGAGGAACAGAGATCCCATCATCACTCAAATGACATGGATCAGGAGGAAGACAGAAGGTAGCCCCTCAAATAATGGAACACTGCTATCATGTCACCCCTCATCCTTCTCTTCATTAAACTAGACATACCCAATTCCAGCAACCGTTCCTTATATGTTTTAGCCTCCAGTCCCCTGATCATCTTTGTTGCTCTTCTCTGCACTCTTTCTAGAGTCTCAACATCTTTTTTACATCATGGTGACCAAAACTGCATGCAGGATTTCAAGTGTGGCCTTATATGATGTCTACGAGTACAAGAAACTACCAAGGCCACCCAAACGGGCAAATCTGAGCAACTCTTCAGAGCCAAATACAGATGGTCCTCAACGTAAGACCACAAAAGGAACCAGAATTTCCACTGCTAAGCAAGTGGTTGTTAAGTGAGCCAGGCCTGATTTTTACAACCTTTTTTTTTTTTGCCATAGTTGATAAGCAACTCACAGCAGTTTTTAAATCGAGTCACATGGTCATTAAGCAAATCTGGTTTCTCCCCCCCCCCCCATTGACTTTGCTTGTTGTCAACTGGGAAGGTCACCAATGATGCTTATAGGAGCCTAGGATGCTGCAATCATCGTGAATACATGCCAGTTGCCAAGCGCCCAAACTTTGATCCCATTACCATAGTAACCTGCGACAGTTGAAAGTTGTAAGTCACTTTTTCCAGTGCCATAGTAACTCTGAATGTTTTCTAAATGAATTGTGGTGAATTACCCACATATTTCCCAACAGCCACATCACCAATACACGGCATTGGTTATGTGGCAGGAAAAGAACTGTGCAGCAAGTGCAGATAGGAAGAAGCCGAGATCGGTCCATGGGCTGACCACGACCTTCACCCAAGATCGGTGCAAAGACTTGTTTTCAATTCCCCAAGAACAAGGCAATTTCGGAGGTTAGGATGGGCCAATGACATTAGAAAACTGAGAATATTCTGGAACATTAGAGCAATGAAACAGAAAAAAAGCAGCTCCATTCTCTTTAGACAACTGTAATCAATCACTTCTACCTCGGTCTCAAATGATCCATATGACTAAAGTTTAAAAGGCTGCAGAAATGGGGCTGGCAGAAAACATTGGGAAAATATCTGCCTAATGAATCACATTGCAGTTGTCAACCCGAGAGGATTATTAACAGAAAATTAGTTCTGTTAAATGCCAGCAGCCTTGAACAAACAGAATGGTTATCTTCACGAGGCCATTTCAATTACAAGCCCAAAGAACAATTGCATTTTGGAAATTTTTCATTCCCTACTCAAGCAGCTTCCACATCCTGCCAGAGATATCTTACAAAACATTCCGAGTCTAAAGAGGTCTGTTGCAAACTTTAAAATTCTCCTGGTCTAAATCATCTCCTTTTCCGTGTGAATCACAAAATATCCATTCTGCTGCCTGGCAATATGCATTCTTTTCCTGAGACCAAATTAAGAGAGGACTTCTTAAGCAGCAGAAAGGAAATAGCTGATTGTAGTATTTTCAGAGACAGTGGAATTTGGAGGCTGCCCCCCCCCCACCCGAATCCTGCCAGGATCAACTTCTAGAGCAGATCTCCAGTAATGTAGGATCACCAAGCCAAATACCATCCTGCAGCTAAGTTTCACACTTCAGTGGTAACTTAATAAATCTGAGTTTGTATTTGCTATGGAAAGCCTCAGGTTAAGTAAGCTGGCAACCGAAAACGAAGTGAAGACGGCTGCAGCCAAATTCGTTTGAAGGTTGAATTTGGCTTAAGCATCTCCAGACCAGTGAAAGATCACGCACAGGGAAGGGTCATTTGCATAGCATTGCAGTTTATTGATATATTTTAATTTGCAAACACCCAGTGATCTGGGAGCTCCTCGTACCCAGTGATGTAATCCAGATAGTGTCACGATTTATTTATTTTTTATTTTTCATAACACAATGGACGGGCTTCTAAGATCTCACAAGCAGGATGCAAGGACAACAGTGTTCTCCTATTGTTGTTTTCCAACTAACTGGATTTCAGAGGCAATAGGTTTGCTTGTTGGAGATCTCCCAGTTCCATAGGGTTACCCTTGCAAACCATTATGGACAAATCACCCTGTCTCTTATTAATGTAATCCAAGCAATTCAGCCAAAGTTCAGTTCTTTATTTCTTTACAACAATAGACAGAATCTTGCCAGACGAAATCCTTACTATTCTCAGCCTAATGGATACGGTATACTCTGGGAGATTCTCGTGGGTGGCTATAGCAATAGCACTTAGACTTATATACCGCTTCACAGTGCTTTGCAGCCCTCTCTAAGGGGTTTACAGAGTCCGCATCTTGCTCCAATCTGGGTCGTCCTTTTACCAACCTCAGAAGGATGGAAGGCTGAGCAGGTCAGGATTGAACTGCCAAACAGGCAGCAGAAGTAGCCTGCAGTACTGCACTCTAACCACTGTGCCGCCAGGGCTCTTACTCTATCCCAGAGGTCCCCAACCTCTTGGGCACTAGGGACCGGTTCCGCGGAGAGAGGTTTTTCCACGGATCGGAGGGTGCGGGATTTTGTGTGCTGCCTGCATCTCTCGGATGGGGCTTTGCTTGTTTGTGCGGCCCAGTTGCTGGCATGCCGCGGCACGGTACTCGTCCAGGGACCGGGGGTTGGGGACCTCTACTCCAGTGGTGGCGAACCTATAGCACGGGTGCCAGAGGCAGCACTCTGAGCCCTCTCTCTGGGCACGCGCGCCGTCGCCCCAGTCCTAGGCCTTCAGCTGGGTTTTATAAAACCTTTTCACTTTAGGCTTCCGCCGCCGTGTGCAAAAAAAAAAAAAAAGGTTCAATCAGTCAATTTCAACTTCTCGCGGGAAAACAAAAGATCTTGCAAAGTTGGAATTGATTGATTGAACTTTTTAGTCCCACCCAGTCTGCCGTTACCACCGCAGCCACGCCCACCCAATGGGCCACACCCACCCAATGGGCCACACCCACCCGGCACCCGATGATGCATAAGTGAGTTTTGGGTTGCAGTTTGGGCACTCGATCTCTAAAAGGTTCGCCATCACTGGCCTACTCTATCCTATCCTTACTCTCTTCTCTCTGCCTCCTATCCAGCTCTGGGCTGACTTGCCTCTTATCTTGCTCCCCTTTCTGGAATGTGCTGCCTCTTTCCTGGGAAACTTCCACTTCACTGTAGTCCACCACACCAGCTCCTTCTCTCTCACAAGCCCACCACTAGCCAGTCTGCCAGGAAAAAAAAAAAAATCTAAGATGGGAACTGTAATTTCTGGGCAGACAACAAGAGTTCTCAACTAGATTTGAAAACAGAAATGGAAATGTTTAAGACACTTGCCAAAACCCTATGGCCCAGAAGGATCCATTGCAAATTCCACCAGGGAGTTCTTATTTCACCAACGCCAACACCATAAAAGCACCATGCTGACAGTCCACTGAAGTCAGATACAAACTCCAGTTGCATTGAGGTCCCAACCACAATATATTCTTCGCTAGTTTCCATGTCTCCTAAAAGTGCTTGTCTACCTCCTAAGATAGACCTGTAAATGTCCACCGCACAGAAAGAAGGTGGATGAAGGCAGAGCTGCAAAGACAGTATTTATGAGCTAAAGGCTGGAAATATCAATCAACAGCTCCTTTAGGAGACAAAATGAAGAGGCAGGAGGAATAATGTGAGAATTTAAAATCAGTTGCCTGAGGAGCAAATTCCAAAAAGATGATTCATTTATACGGGAACGAGTTTGATTTCTAGTGAACCGTGTGAACTGGGGAGAGGAGAAAGGAAAGAAAGTTGTCCTTGTTTTCTAGTTGTATTAAGTGTGCAATGGCCAGAACACTATTCCAATTTGCAAATGCATCATAGTACCAATTTAATGTACCATAAACGGGGGGATTTGTAGTGTACATTAAGGGAGCTGGGAAAAGCAGAATCAGATTGTCCAACTCCTCTTTTCAAAATTACCCAGGAAAATATCAGACAAAATTCTGATTTAGGAAGAAGTCAACAAAATGGGGAAATGAATCACCCTCAACATTTCCATGCTTTCTTTCTCTTTCTTTCTCTTTCTTTCTTTCTTTCTTTTTCTTTCTTTCTTTCTTTCTTTCTTTCTTTCTTTCTTTCTTTCTCTTTCTTTCTCTTTCTTTCTTTCTTTCTTTCTTTCTTTCTTTTCTTTCTTTCTTTTTCTTTCGCTTTCTTTTTCTTTCTTTCTCTCTCTCTCTTTCTTTCTTTCTCTTTTTCTTTCTTTCTTTCTTTCTCTCTTTTTCTTTCTTTCTTTCTTTCCTTTTTTTTTCTTTCTTTTTCTTTTCTTTTTTCTTTCTTTACTTTCTTTCTTTTTCTTTTTCTTTCTTACTCTTTCTTTCTCTCTTCCTTCCTTCCTTCCTTTCCTTTCTTTTTCATTCTCTTTCTTTCTTTCTTTCTTTCTTTCTTATTGATTCATTCATTCATTCATTCATTCATTCATTCATTCATTCATTCATTCATTCATTCATTCTTGTTTGGCTGCCCATCTCAGCAACTGACTCTGGGTGGTGAACAATCATAAAATGAATTAATAGCCTTTGCAAGGAAGGCTCACCACTTACCAATGTACAGGGAAGAATCCTTCCGCCTCACATGGTCATCAATGTAGGAGACCCCCAAAGGTTGCACTGGAGTTGCCCCAATTCCCAGAAGGACTTGTGCTCCAATGAGAAGCAAATACATCATGTTCGTGGCAGTCCTGCTCCTGCAGATCCGATCAGGATCTGGTCCCTCGTCGCTAGTGGATCCATTGGCTACGCAGACATCCCTCCCTTCAGCCCGCCACCGAATCTCTCCGGATTCATACTCATACTGATGAGTGAGGAATTCTGGCAGAGCTGAAAGAAGGGCCCCCAAAGCCATAATGATCCCTCCGCATCCTATCAAACGTGGCCGGTGTCCCCGGGCACCAAAGTAGCTCACAAAAAGGATGAGGACCAAGTTGCCAATCTCAAAGCTGCTGGCGATCACGCCAACATCGGCGCTCTGGAGGTTGAACCGCCGCTCCAAGGTGGTCAAGACGCTCACCTGCAAGGAAAGAGAGCAAGAAATGAGAGATGGTTCGCTTCAAAGCGTGGCAGCCTTACGATGGGGAATCATTTCCCCGATAACACCTGGATGGATTTCATAGGGACGCCAATAGCTCCTTTTTGAAAGAGCTAAAGTCAACCCTGCGACAAACCGAACTGAAGCCATTTTCACTATGTCTTCATTGCCACATAGTTAGATTAGAAGAAGAAAAGAGGGGTGTAGATTTCAGTTAGCCAAAACAATTCAAGTGTATGGGAACCAAGGTCATTGCTGATAACATTGTGGCGGGCTGGAGAACTGGGAGGAGTGCCCGTGTTTTCTAACAATTGGTGAAGGTGATTTATGACATCTAATTGGGGTGGGAATTACAACTTACAACTTTGTAACCGAGGGGAGGGGAATTTAGTCTTGGGTTCACCTTTGTATGTGCCGTTACTTTGTAGCCAAATAAAAATGTTCTTTGAGGAAGAATTCCTTGCCTTAAAGTTCTTTTAATTGGTCTCATCTACCGGAACCATGACAGCTTACACACAAGGTCTAGTTTAGTGAAAAGGAGGACCAGGGGTGACATGATAGCAGTGTTCCAATATTTGAGGGGTTGCCACGAAGAGGAGGGGGTTGATTTGTTCTCCAAAGCACCAGAAAGCAGGACAAGAAGCAACGGATGTAAACTAATCAAGGAGAGAACCAACCTAGAAATAAGAAGAAATTTCCTGACAGCGAGAATAATTAATCAATGGAACAGCTTGCCACTAGAAGTTGTGCTCCATCACTTTAAAGAGATTTGTCCAGAATGGTATAAACTGAGTCTCCTGCTTGTGTGGAGGGTTGGCCTAGAAGACTTCTAAGGTCCTTTCAACTCTGTTATTCTGTTAAGGACAAATTTCACCCAACACAATTCACCCAATTTTACCCAACTGGTTCATTTTCTAGCTTTCTACAATACACCGAATTATGACTGAATCAAACAGATTGGGTCATGCAAAATGCAAAGCAAAGGAAGGAAGGAAATTAAGCTTAGCATGCTGTGTGAATACAGCCACTAGATTTGTAACTGAATCGGTAGAAGTGTGTTGTGAGGTTACAGTACAAAGAGAGAGAGGGAGTAAAAGAGATTAACTTTTTGATCTTCCTTAAAATTCTAAAGCAAACCTAACTTCTTGGTTTTTTTTCCATTTCAAAAATTCACAACATACACTGAGGACTTTGCTGTCTCTGGAGAAAATCAGAAATAGCCAAGACTGGAGGGCAATTGCAAAGTTTTCTAATATGCACCCTTCAAAGCAGAAGATGCCCTGAAGCCAACTTCTAGGAGGCTCTGACAGCGTTTGTCATCCCACAACAACTTCTCCCTAGGTATCTGAAGATGAGGAGAGGGATTGAAAGTTCATCGGGCGGAAAGAGAATGTGCATTTAGGGGAAAATACCAAGATGGTTTACCTTTCTAGTGCAGAAGGACAATTCTCAGGACCGCAGTGAATAAGCTAGGGAAAACACACAAGGTGTTCTCTTCAACTGCTGCCTCTCTGCAGGTGCCTAAATTTCACCTGACCTCTTTGAGCTCAGTGAGGAACTCAAAATGAGGAACCACAGCACAATACATTTTTTAACCAGGCATGATAAACACAAAACTGTAGTGATACCAATAGAAGAGAATATACGTGGTTCGGGGTTGAACTGTGGGGTTCTTGATGCCCTCTGAGCTTGGTTGTCTGCTTGCAGATGTTTTATTACTGACTAGGTAACATCATCAGTGTTGGTCAGTGTGGTGTTTGCTCCCTGTTTGTATGCAATAGCTTGCCCTGCCACTCTTGGTAGGAGTATGATTGTCTCCTTAGTAGTTCTTTCACTGAAGTGTTGTTTTCTGATTGTCTGCTTGATTGATTGTCTGCTTGATTAGTAGTTCCTTGATTGGGTTATGGTTTTCTGATTGTTTGTCTGGTGTTAATTCCTGCTTATCTGGGTGCCGATCGCTGGAATGAATATATATTGGGATCTTTTTCTTTCCTTCTTAGCTTTTGATTGCCTCTTTTGAAGGGTGTGTAAATGTGGTTTATCACTGTGTGTCTGCTGATGGCTGATTTCTCTGAATGCTAAGTTTCCAGCAATTTTCTACTGCCTAGAATGCTGACTTTCCCAGTTGAAACCATGGCTATGAGCTGTGAAATTAAGGAGTTTTCTGATTGCTAATTAGTGTTCATGGATGCGCTCTGCTAGTTTCTGCCTGCCTGTCCTACATAGTGACTGTTACAGTCTTTACACTCTTATGTTGTAGATATATGCTTTTTCTTCTTGGGCTACTGGGTCTTTTGGTTTATTTAAGAAATTTTTGAGGGCTTTAGTTGGTTTGTGTGCTACAGGGGTGCTGTGTGATTGTTTCTGAGATATTTCTGATGTGTAGCAGTCTTATCCTTTTTATAGCTTATGTTGATTGTGCTGTAGTGGACTGGTTGGTCAAGCATTTTTTATCCAGTTGTGCCGGCATCCATTTCGTTGGGAGATGGTGCCTAGGCAGTTCGTTTCCTTTTTCTTGTTTGCTGCAGTGCATTTGTGCTTGTCTGAATAATGTTCTTACACAACTCCTCTTGTGGGAGGTTGGTTTGTTACTTTAGTAATGGAGCACATGGTTAGTGTGGGTTGTTTTTCAATAGACTGCTGCATGAAACTTTGTTTTGGGATATGATAACTGAGGCAGATTATTGTACGGACAAAGATGGAAAGATTTGGCAATACTTACAATGGAGGAATGGTTAGTGAAGATGAGAGAATTTGCTGAAATGGCAAATTGACTTGTTTGATTAGAGAAAAGAGACTATCTGCATTTATTGGTCACTGGAACCCCCCCCCCTACAGCTTTTGCATAAAAAAGAAAGAAATGATTTATAATTTGGATGGTCAGATAGGATAGATTATAGAACAAAAAGAGTTGTGATGTAACTTTAGACAGAGAGGTTAAAGTATAATTATATTTATAACTGCTGTTAAAGAAGATCAGAAGCCACTTCTTTATATCTCCCCCCCCCCTTTTTTCTACTTTTCTATTTTTTTTTTCCTGTTGAACTTTTAACTTTTTCTTTTATTTCTTTTTTTCTCTTTATTTTTTTTTCTATTTTAGTTTGCATTATTCTTATTAGTGTTAAACTTTTCAACAAAATTACATAGGGGAAAAAAGGAAATATGCAAAGGGTCTGAAGCATTTTTAAAGTCAGGAGAACAAGCAAATGCTTAGAAGCGGCTCAGATAGATGAACGTAGGTTCACTTACACTCATTTAGACTTGTGAGAGTCTGTTATTAGATCCAAACTCAAAAAAAAAAAATAGTTTTAGCCTTCTTGGGAATTGACTTCCTGGTCTGGGCTACCTAGTGGGGCTGACAAATGCAGCCAGAATCTCTCTCAAGTGGGGCTTTCAGCAGCTTTGAGAGGGATGTCCTATTTTCTGCATAGGGCATTCCTCTGCCTTTCTCTTTGTCAGCCCTTCAAGATTGGCCATATCAAGAAACCAACTTCATACGAAAACTAAACTATACTGTAAGAGAAAGACAGTCAGAGTCTGGTGGTAGAGTCAAGAGAGGAATCAGCCTGGAGTCATTACATTCCCACAAACAGTCAAAGTCCAATTCCTCTTGAATTCTATTAACTCTTATCAAGCACCCATTTCCTGTTGACCATTAGTTGACTAGATTCTTCTTTGCAGGCATGAGCAATAAATCAGTTTAACTGGAACTTAAGGTGTGGTCCTGATTCTTTGCGCCTAACACCAGGCTATATAAGGAGAATGTTGCAAGCTTTCTTTTCCTCTCCTATCTATTATAGTCCAGTGAGGCAGGGAAGAGCCAATATGAAACTCTTCCTAACACTATCTTCTTTCCTAGAGCTTCAGTCCTGTTTATGGGTTTCTCCTAGCTTCTAAACATATAATTCAAAATCATCTCCCTGGCTCTTACCCTTAAATCCTTGCTAACCAAATCAATGCCCATCTAAGAAGTTGCTAATGATTGAATGGGCGACCATCATGAAATAGGATGGGCAATCCCCAGATGCATGCTTAGTACATAGAACAATAGAGTTAACAATAACAGTAATAGAGTTGGAAGGGACATTTGAGGTCTTCTAGTCCAACCCCCTGCTCAGGCAGGAAACCCTATACCATTTCAGACAAATGGTTGTCCAGTCTCTTCTTAAAAACGTCTAGTGTTGGCGTATTCATAACTTTTGGAGGCAGGTTGTTCCACTGATTAATTGTTCTAACTGTCAGGAAATTTCTCCTTAGTTCTAGGTTGTGTCTCTCCTTGATTAGTTTCCATCCATTGCTTCTTGTCCTGCCTTCAGGTGCTTTGGAGACTAGCTTGACTCCCTCTTCTTTATGGCAACCCCTGAGATATTGGAACACTGCTATCATGTCACCCCTAGTCCTTCTCTTCATTAAAGTTGGATGGCATCTGGGAGTCTTCTAGTCCAACTCCCTGCTTGAGCAGGAGACTCTAGTCTATACAATTTCAGACAAATGATTGCCCAGTCTCTTTGAAAGCCTTCAATGATGAAACACCTACAACTTCTGAAGGCAAACTATTCCACTGGTTAATTGCTCTCACCATTAGGAAGTTTCTCCTTAGTTCTAGGTTGCTTCTCTCCTTGATTAGTTTCCATCCATCGTTTCTTGTTTACCTTTTGGTGCTTTGGAAAATAGGGTGGCTTCATCATCTTTGGAAGAGCCATTCAAATATTGGAACAGTGCTATCATATCACCCCTATAGTCCTTCTTTTCATTAGAATAGACATACCCAATTCATGTAACCATTCTTCGTACATTCTAGCTTGGTTGTGATGAGACACTACCAGAAAACCCCAAGGCTATAGGACAGACTATATCCTTGGGGTTTTCTGGAACCCCAGGTTTGTAAGTAAAAAAAAAACCACCTTTGGAAGAAACCAATAGCAAATCAGAAATCACTTCCATATTATTGCCAAGGAAACATGCAATCACCAGTAATTGGATTCCACTCCAAGGAAACTTTTTTAAAAAAATAATCTAAATCAATAATACAGACCTGTTACACAAGAAGCTTCTGGCAAACCAGATTGTTATTGACATAAAATGCCTACCCTCCATCTTTTCGGTGACACCTTTTCAAAAACGACCCATTCTTTCTCCTTCTGTCCTGGCCACTTTTTACAGAGGCATGATTGAGAGCAAATTGCATCACTGTCTGGTTTGGTGGTAGCAGAGCCTCAGATAGAAGGTCCACACAGAGAGTGGTGAGGACAGCTGAGAAGATTATAGGAAGCTCACTTCCCCTTGTTCAGGACACTGCTTATTAGTGCTACGTGCTTAGAGCTCGAAGCATTTTTAGGGACCTCACACACCCACTTTACGGCCTGTTTCTGTTGCTCCCCTCTGGGAGCAGGTTCCGAAGTATTTCTAGCAGGACTACTAGATTCTGTATGGCTTTGTTCCCTATGAATCCATCTGATAAATTCGCAGGATTCTTTTTTCTTACCATGTATATGTATACATCCGAACTAGACTGTGTTGTTTCTCTGGGTCATATAAGTGTGTGTGTATGTCGGTAAATACATAATTATTATTTTGTGATGTTTATGCAGGAAGTGGTTACCCTTTGAGAGCTGTATGCAATGAAATCACATTTTAATATATGCTGATTAATGTACATTTAAAATGTACAGTTTCTATTCCATTCCATTCCACTTCATTCCATTCTATTCTATTTTATTTTATTCTATTCTTATTCCTATCCCATTCCATATTTTCTATTCTATTCTATTCTATTCTATTCTATTCTATTCTATTCTATTCTATTCTATTCTATTCTATTCTATTCTATTCTATTCCTATTCCTATTCCTATTCCTATCCCATTCCATATATTCTATTCTATTCTATTCTATTCTATTCTATTCTATTCTATTCTATTCTATTCTATTCTATTCTATTCTATTCTATTCTATTCTATCCTATCCTATCCTATCCTATCCTATCCTATCCTATCCTATCCTATCCTATCCTATCCTATCCCTATCTGATAAGCCGCAAGTGCTGAGAATTCTAACCTTGCTGGTGCCCTGCAGGATGTCCCTTTATGGTCCTGGAAACTGCTCTGCATTGCAGTGACAAACTGCTCCAATAAAGGTGGCTAAGGAACACAAAAGAAGTAACACTTGTGCTTGGTCTCACAAAACAGGCAGAGCTCTTCAAAATGGTAGCTCCTCTGCCCCCAGAATCACACTTTACCCATCTAATCTAGATTTTTGCACAACCCGTTTCCTCCAATATATTTCTGCTTTCCCCCCACACACAAACACACACATCTGTCGTGCAATCATCAGGCAAAGTCCTGTTTCTCTTAGCCTGAAATGAACTGGTGCCTAAAAAAACACCAGAGATGGGAGACCCCTGGGCTGCAAAATTACAGGGATGAACTTAGGTTAGAGACACGGCAATAAAGAAATCAAAATGTTGGAACCTGACCGAGGCCTGACCTTGCGATGCCTCTGTCTCAAATCCCACGGGTTCAGTGGTGGGATTCAGCCAATTCGCACCAGTTCGACAGAACCGGTAGCTAATTTTTTTGTTGCCCAGGCCCAGAATGGACTTCTGGAAGCGGCGTCCACCCAGAGAACCGGTTGTTCGCCTATTTGAATCCCACCACTGCACAGATTGGTTTATACCCAGACATAAAACAGTTAGTCCTCGACTTACGATCACAACTGAGCCCAAACTTTCCATTGCTAAGCAAGAGAGTTACTGAAGCTAAAGCTCAAATACTTTGACCGCCTAATGCAGGGGTAGGCAACCTTGGCTCTTTTATGACTCGTGGACTTCAACTCCCAGAATTCCTGAGCCAGCTACGCTGAGGGGAAAGGGAGACGTTTCCAAGCTGAGCCATGCTGGCTCAGGAATTCTGGGAGTTGAAGTCCACGAGTCATAAAAGAGCCAAGGTTGCCTACCCCTGGCCTAATGGAAAGAGAGGAGTCACTGGAAAAGAACTGAAGAAGCTTCCTGGATGAGAAGCGAAACTTATTCAAAAGAAAAGAAAAGAAAGGAAGTCCAGTTGCTTTTTGAAAAAAGCACCTTTGGAATAACCAGGACCTGGACGGCTGAGAATGTCCATATACGACCAGACTTTCGTAGTCTCGAGTTGCCTATAGCTTGGTTTCCCATTTGAAAATAAGGCGCTGGCTGGAATCCTTGCGTTGCAACCTAAACCTTTGTTCTAATACATTTCACTAATAAGGCCTCTGCGAAATTTGATCTTTGGGTTCACGCGATTGCTAGGAGAGAAGGCTGTTCATGCCCACCACGTGGCAGATGGCAAGCTAGCAAGATGTGTCTGCTGATTAGAAAACAGCCATGACAATGGAGACTAGGATACAAAGGAGGGGTTCTCGAAATGAGGGCAGACATAGGATAAAGCATCCTAAGTCCTTAAAGAGTGTAAACAAGCCATCTGAAAAAAGAAGGCTTTGTGCAAAGATCAAGGGCTGCTGTTACAGTGTGTTTTGTACACAGCCAAGGAACTGGGGCCAGATGACAAATGAAGGGGTTGCAGCACCTGGCCTTGTAAACCCACAAATGGTTCACCGCTTTTCAGAAGATTGTGAATTTGTCTAGAAAGTTTCCCTGTCGCTCTTCATGGAGAGAGCTGTAATGCAGCAGGTTATCTGGCTTACGTTTTGTGAATCTGCTTTTTTTTTTTTTTGCTTTAAATCATTTAAAAGTACAAAGCATGAAGTATAAACGTCTGAAGTTTAACTCCAACATAGCAGTGCAATCCCCACCCCTCAGTTCAAGATTAGGGGCAAAGCCAATAATGCTGTTCCAAAAGGCAACTGGACTTTCTTGCCTTCTTCCTTGGAAATAATAATAATAATAATAATAATAATAATAATAAAGTTGGAAGGGACCTTGGAGGTCAATGTTTGAAACTGTTTTTTTTTCCCCTCCTCGAAAACGTTGAAAACATTTCGCTTCTCGTCCAAGAAGCTTCTTCAGTTCTCCTTCAAAACTGAAGAAGCTTCTTGGGTGAGAAGTGAAACGTTTTCAAGGGGGGAAAAAACCCCAAGAAAGTCCAGTTACCTTTTGGAAAAGCATCTTTGGGACAACCATGACTTGGATGATTGAGAACCTTCACACTCATTAGGGGCAAACAAATTCAGAGATTCGCCTGGAGGTTACTTTGACTGGAATACTTGGAAGATATTTTCAAATGAATTTGGAGGCTGCTAAATGAGGGAATGAGCTGAACTACAATTACGATAACAATTTTCAGACTACCCAGCCAGGTGGCCCTGTAAGAAAATGGCATGCCGTATATAATTGTATGCATTTTCAAATACTTCCAAAATAATTTCCAGTGAATCTCTGAATTAATTTGCTTCTAATCCACCTAGAAAAAAAAAAGGTCTAAGGTCCTGTGACACTTGATGGAAGCAAAGGCTGGACTTTTATTATTTATATAGGGAATGGCATCTACAAAGTTCATGCAATACTAATATACAACATGAATAAAGGGCATTATACATACAAACACAAATATAAGTTTAAGTTAAGAGCATTGGCCAATACACATACAGACACAAAATATGTAGACAGTACAATACGTGAGATAAAATATTAAATTAAGGTAAAACCACCATAAAATCACCATCGTATGGCGCCACAGAGTTGCAATAGGATAAATGCTATAATTCGATATCTAAGGAAGCTAACCATCTAACTGCTTCTGGTGTGGTTGCAGTGAGATCATCCCAGCTGCCTTGAAATCCCAGCTGGACTTTGAAGAAGAAGGATATGAGGTGTATTGACTCTTCTGAACTTTGGTGTTAAAAAGACTCCCGAGAATACCATGGACAGCCAAGAAAACAAACAGACAGACAGAAAACAGAAATCAACTCAAGAGTTCTCCCTCGAGGTTCAAATTATCCTCCTTTGGATCCACAAGGCAAAGACCTAGCTGTCTGGAAAAGGCTTTGCTGCGGAAGGGGGGGAAGGAAAGAGAAGAGGACAACCAACAGCAAGATCTTAACAGAACAAAATAACAGAGTTGGAAGGAACCCTGGAGGTCTTCTAGTCCAACCTCCTGCACGTGCAGGAGACCCTATACCATTCTGGATCAATGGCTGCTTAAACTCTTTTTGGACAGCCATTCGTCTCAATCTCAATCTAAATAGCTGGCCTGCAGGGCTTTCCTTATGCTCCAAAAGCATGGTTTCACCCATGCTTTCATTTAGATACAACACATACACACACACACACATACACACACACACAGGCAGAGAAAGAGAGAGAGAGAGAGAGAGAGAGAGAGAGGCAGAAGCTTTTTTCCCCACAAAAGGACCTCCAACCAACATCTGGGTGACATTTGCAAGGAGACACCAGGAAAGGGAAGCTTAGAGAGGAAGACAAAAGCAGATCCTAAATTAAGATAAATGTGACATAAGTGTGATGGAAGGAAACTGAATGGACTCAGGTACAGTGGCAACACCTTTGGGAGACCTGAAACACCAAGTTAAAGACAGACTGTCATGGAGAAAAATCTATCTATATGGGTTTCTAGAAGCCAAAAAACAACTTGATGGCACATCAATCAATCAAATGAGGGCGAGCAGAAGAAAGATGTGGAATCCGCAGTAGGTCCTGCTTGTTGAAAAGCAATGAAAAAAGAAGCAAGTGATCAAAGCCAGAAGCTTTTTATTTTGTTTCTGGGCTCCATATAATGTGCAAGATAAATCTCCCAACACCTTAAAAGTTCCATTTGTAAAGCTAATAACTGCTGTAATTCGTATCTGGACTTCCTGGGCACTTTAATTGCCAGCTGAAAAAAGATCATGTTTTTTTTTTAACATGCTGTATATTTCCATGAACATGAATTGGCTCTCTCCAGGGAGCCGAGAGTCCAAATGCTTGGAAGCCTCATTTATGGAGCAAAGAGACTTATATAAGGGACTTTCTCACCCCTACTTTCTCGCATACATATCGCTACCTAGCTGGATGGCTGTTTAAAGCACCTCTCCCAGCTGCACGGAGACAGGGGTTAATGCAATCCGTTAAAAAAGAAAAACACTCTTTTTTAACCTGTAATTGAATCAGAATTACTGGATCTGACATAATTTTTTAAAAGAAGCCTGAATTAGAATATGGTCTGTGTCTCATTGAAAAAAATAAACAAGGTTAGGATTAGGGAGTGGAGATACGTTCTCCGAGCTTGTGGGATGGTTTCCGAACCTTTTGTTATCAGGTAACATCTTCAGTGGAATTTAGGGAATGTCAACTTCCTGACAGTGAGGATAATCAACCAGTGGAACAGCTTATCCCCAGAAATCGTGGGCGCTCCATCACTGGAGATTTTCAAGAAGAGACCACTAGACATTCACCTGTCTGAGACGGTATAGGTTCTCGTGCTTGGACAGGGGGCTGGACTAGAAGACCTCCAAGGTCCCTTCCAGTTCTATTCTATTCTATTCAGTGTTGGTGTTCTTCTGCTTCTAAGGGCTTCGTGTGGTCAGTAGCTCTTGTGATGGGAGAGTCACATCAGGTGAGGGTCTGGTGATGGGTCTGGTGAGGGTCAGATATTTGCCACTATTGCAAGGTTATTGACTGCTTTCATGCTGGTTTCTGTTTATAAGGTATGGAAGGAACTCAAAGGCTGGGGACTCCCATGATTGGCAGTCGTTAAAGTGCCATGTGCAACTAGTCTATGCCCCCAAATATTAGCTATATCAGTGTGTTCTTGCTGCAGGTTTTTCAAATCTCCAGAAAAAGGTCCATTCGGATGTCCTTAGTAGGAAACACGTATCTAATTTTCTTCCTTTTCTAGAAATCCGTTGTTGGCCTACTGAAGATGTTTTTGGAAGAGCTTATGAAGAAAAAGGTCCATTTGGATCTCCTTAGTAGGAAACGCATGCCTAAACTGGATTGTTTCTTCTTCCTTTTCTAGAAATCTATTGCTCGGGTGTTGAAGATATTTTTGGAAGAACATCAAGAAAAAGGTCGATCCATATTTCCTTAGTAAGAGACACATGCCTAATGTGCATTTCTTCTTCTTCTTCCTTTTCTAGAAATCTTTGTTGTCCTACTGAAGATGTTTTTGGAACAGTTTGTAAAGAAAAAGGTCCATTTGGATCTCCTTAGTAGGAAACACATGCCTCAGATGAATTGTTGCTTCTTTCTTTTCTGGAAATCTATCACCTCTATCCATTTTCTCCTTGGACGGCCCATGCTTTGCCAATCAAGTTCCTCCCTCTGATGCTTAACCTCCCAAGTGAACTATTACTCTTCCCATCTTCCCCTCCTGTTCCTTATTCTGTGAACTCCTAGCCTTCTGCCTCCTCCCTTCCTTTCACCATCTCTATTTTTAGGGGCTGCTTTGCCAGTCCAAGTCCTGAGGGACTGATCGCCTAATCAAGAATCCTTCTTTTCATCAGCATTTGCAGTAAAATAAATATTCTCCAGCTAATGTTCCGATCTGTCAAACTATTTAGGTCTACTGAAGCTGTCTCTTGCTCCTGTAAAAAGATCTCTTCAATTGTGAGATATACGTACATACATAAGGTATATCTATGTGTTGGCTGGAGGATATATATCCTTCCCTGGTTTCTGCTGACAGGAGTGTGGGGAACCTGTGGCTCAGAAGGTTAATACAAGCAAGGTTAATACAAGCAAGGTTAATACAATAACATGCAAGCTGCCCAGGTTCGAATCCCAAAGGGTTACGACTAGCTGATGAGAGCTAAAGAGCTTGAAATAGCTATACTAGTCTCCCACTAACTCTTTGTCAGCCACAAAAATTTTGAATATACATGTGGTATATATAATAATAATAATAATAAAGTTGGAAGGGACCTTGGAGGTCATCGAGTCCAACCCCCTGCTCAGGCAGGAAACCCTATACCATTTCAGACAAATGGCTGTCCAGTCTCTTCTTAAAACTTCCAGTGTTGGAGCATTCACCGCTTCTGGAGGCAGGTTGTTCCACTGGTTAATTGTTCTAACTGTCAGGAAGTTTCTCCTCAGTTCCAGGTTGCTTCTTCCTTTGACTAGTTTCCATCCATTACTTCTTGTCCTGCCCTCAGGCGCCTTGGAGAATAGCTTGACTCCCTCTTCTTTGTGGCAACCCCTGAGATATTGGAATACTGCTATCATGTCACCCCTAGTCTTTCTTTTCATTAAACTAGACATACCCAATTCCAGCAAACGTTCCTGATATGCTTTAGCCTCCAGTCCCCTAATCATCTTTGTTGCCCTTCTCTGCACTCCTTCTAGAGTCTCAACATCTTTTTTACATCGTGGTGACCAAAACTAGATGCAGTATTCCAAGTGTGGCCTTACCAAGGCATTGTAAAGTGGTATTAATACTTCACGTGATCTTGATTCTATCCCTCTGTTAATGCAGCCTAGCACTGTGTTGGCTTTTTTGGCAGCTGCAGCACACGGCTGGCTCATATTTAAATGATTGTCCACTAGGACTCCGAGATCCCTCTCACAGTTACTGCTATTGAGCAAGGTACCCCCTATACTATACCTGTACATTTGGTTTTTCTTGCCTAAATGTAGAACCTTACTTTTTTCACCATTGAATTTCATTTGTTAGATAGCGCCCAGTGTTCCAAGTCTGTCCAGATCCTCCTGTATCTTAAGCCTGTCTTCTGGAGTGTTGGCTATTCCTGCCAGCTTGGTGTCATCCGCAAATTTGATGATTTCCCCATCTATCCCCTCGTCCAAATCGTTGATGAAGATGTTGAAGAGCACTGGGCCCAGAACAGAGCCCTGGGGCACCCCACTGCACACTTCCCTCCATGTGTATGTGTGTGTGTGTGTGTGTGTGTGTGTAAAACTTCACGCAGATACGCCAACAAGGATACTCAGAGTCCTTCCAGATAGAGAGATCTTTCTTAACATATATTTTCCCTGAAATAAAACACTAATTCAGGACAAGCCCCCAATCTGGGCATTTAGAAAACATACAATGAGCAATCTCAAAGCGGGCTCATCCATTCAAAAACAATAAAACCATTGTGGGCCTAGCCAGGAGAAAAGATCTATTTGTTGGCCCACAGAAGATATTTGGGGAAGAGCTTATTGAGAAAAAGAGTCATAAGACCTTCACTTATGACCACAACTGGGACACGAATTTCTATTGCAAAGCAGGATGCTTGTTAAGGGAATCGTGCCTCAGTTTACAATCTTTTCCCCATGGTTGTTAAAGTGAATCGCAGCTGCTAAGCGAATGGCGGGGTCATTAAGCAAATTAAGCCTTCCCCCACCGACTTTGCTCGTTGGTAGCCAGCTGGGAAGGACCACCAATGCAATCACGTGTCCTGAGGATGCTGCAACCATTGTAAATGCATACAGGTTGACAAATGCCCCGAGAGTTATCATGTGACCGTGGGGATGCTGCAACAGTCATAAATGCGAGGACAGGTCACTTTTTTCCAGTGCTGTTGTAACCCTAACTGTCGCTAACTGAATGGCTGTTAAGCTGGGAACTACCTGTATTCAACCAACGGTATTTTATCAGCAACGACATCATGTTTTACATCCTGCAACTTTCAAAGTTTTGATTTCATCATCAACTGATCCATTTTCACTCTCTCTTCACAGGAGAGGCCAGGTGATTTATTTAACAGAATATTATAGAGTTGGAAGGGACTTTGGAGGTCTCCTAATCCACCCCCCCCCCATTCAAGCAGAAGATGCTATACCAGGGGTCTTCAAACTTGGCCCTTTTATGACTTGGGGACTTCAACTCCCAGAATTCCTCAGAATTCTGGGAATTGAAGTCCACAAGTCATAAAAGGGCCAAGTTTGAAGACCCCTGTGCTATACCATTCCAGATAAATGGCTGTCTAATCTCTTTTTCAGCAATGGAGCACCCACAACCCTGGGACGCAAGCTGTTCCATGAGTTACTTCTCAAATCATACTGAGCCCACCTTAAGTAAAAATCAAAGTTAAATATAGGTAGTCCTCGGCTTACAACAGTTCATTTAGGGACCGTTCAAAGTTACAACGGCACTGAAAAATGCGACTTATTTTTCACAGTTTAC
This sequence comes from Azemiops feae, assembly GCA_023970755.1. Lineage (NCBI taxonomy): Eukaryota > Metazoa > Chordata > Lepidosauria > Squamata > Viperidae > Azemiops > Azemiops feae. Next base: position 133,978 of record JALGBA010001852.1, read on the forward strand.
CACCTTCACAGTTTACGACCTCCATGCTCACATGATCAAAATTCAGACGCTTGCCAACTGGCTCATATTTATGACGGTCGCAGTGTCCCAGGGTCACGTGATCCCCTTTTGTGACCTTCTGACAAGCAAAGTCAACGGGGAAGCCAGATTCACTTAACAACCGTGCTGCTAACTTACCAACTGCAGTCAGTGGCTTAAGAACCGTGGCAAGAATGATCGTAAAATGGGGCAACACTCATTCAACCGATGTCTCACTTAACAACAGAAAATTTGGGCTCAGCTGTGGTCGTAAGCCGAGGACTACCTGTACTGACCACGCTTCACCTGTGGTGCAAATGGAGGCACAGCTTTCCTCCAATGACCTGGGTTAGGCAGTTTGCATGAATGTAGCCCCTGCCAACTTCTTAACCTAGTGACTTCATTAATTCGTTCTCTTGAGTGGGCTTAATATTGTAAATTGCAAAGCTAACCGAGAGAGGTGGGTTTGAACAAGATGGTAAGCCCACAAATACTAAGCAAGATTAAAAATTCACTCCTCAATCTTTAATTGACCTACTTAAGGGTGTTATGCAAGCAGAGCTGGAAAAAAAGCCCCAAGACCCTCTGCGTTTAGAAGCATAAGTACCCTGATTACTCATTCTGTGCACACAATTAAATTAATCTCTCTACTCTACCCTTCTGAAACACCTGCAGTTCCCAAAATGAAAAAGCCTTCACAAGAAGGTAGAGGGGAAATGATTGCCAGATCCACCTGGGATCTGGCATATGTTAAACCAGATTCTTCAAGATGGGAGTCTTCCAACCTTGCTACTTTCAGAGCCTGGGCAGAGTCTAAGACGGATAAGGTTGTGTTAAGTTTGTCCTAGACAGCCCAAAGGAGTCCGTAAAAAATTCGAGCCAAGCAATCTGCCAATTCAGCAGGACACCTTCATTTGACGTGTGTCGGCGCTGGTCCTCAAAACCATTTGCATCATGGAAACTCACAAACTTCTCCCCCCCCCCATAACGCAAGGGGTATGGTGCTGGAGAAGACTCCTGCGAGTCCCCTGGACTGCAAGGCGATCAAACCGCTCAGTCCTAAGGAGATCAACCCTGACTGCTCCTTAGAAGGCCAGATCCTGAAGTTGAAACTCAAGTACTTTGGCCACCTAATGAGAAGGAAGGACTCACTGGAGAAGAGCCTGATGCTGGGAAAGATGGAGGGCAATAGAAGAAGGGGACGACGGAGAATGAGGTGGCTGGATGGAGTCACTGAAGCAGTAGGCGTGAGCTTAAATGGACTGCAGAAGATGGTAGATGACAGGGAGGCCTGGAGGAACGTTGTCCGTGGGGTCGCGATGGGTCGGACACGACTTCGCAACTAACAACAACAACAAAACTCAGCATATTAATGTGTTTCCGTGTGTACTTGGGTGACCGGCCTTATAGTTCTTTTCTAAATATTTTAAACTGTGGGTAATCCTCAACTCACAACCACAACTGAGCCCAAAATTTCTGTTGCTAAGCGAGACAATTGTTAAGGGAGTTTGGGCCCATTTTATGACCTTTGCCGTCAGTTGTTAAGTTAGTAGCACGGTTGTTAAGTGAATCTGCCCCCCCCTGACTTTGCTCGTCAGAAGGTCACCAAAGCGGATCACATGATCACTGCAACCGGGATCAATCCGTGCTGGTCACCAAGCTTCTGAATTTTGATCACGTGACCACGGGGATTCTGCGATGGTGGTAAGTGTGAAAAACGACCACAAGTCCCTTTTTTCAGTGGCGCTGTAACTTGGAACGGTCACTAAACGAATGATCGTAAAAGTTGAGGACTACCTGTACACAATCTCTTGCATTTGCGCACTAGGGGCTGTAGGAACTAAGAAACAATACTGTTCAGGAGGCATTGGCTGGCCAACCCCTCAGCTCAGCTTTATTAACTTCGGGAAGTAATCAAAAAACGCAAATCACATTGATGTTATTTTATTGTGTAGAACGGGGGTCCCCAACCCCCAGTCCGTAGACCGGCACCAGGCCACAGCATGCCAGCCACCGGTCCACGCAAACAAGTGAAGCCCCATCCGTGGCATGCAGGCAGCAAACAAAAGCAGAAAGGGAAAAACCTTTCTGCATGGAACCGCTCCCTGGAGCCCAAAAGTTTGGGGACCGCTTGTCAAGTCCCCAAACCCTCATTATTTTCCCCTGCATATATATTCTACTTTTGGGACCTGCCATTCTGCTGGGGGGGAGGGAGACCATGCTTTCACTTGGGATAATTTTCGCTTTCTACTCTTCCCCTCCTGCCTCTATCCTCTTGAGAAAGGGATGTGTCTCCCTTATCAGGGAGATGGTTGAAGAGAAACGAAACTGGAGAAGACCTTGAGATGTGCGCCAACTGTACCAGTTACCCGTTCATCAGACCACCTGTGGATTGGCTGGATTTCAAATGGACATTATGACTTTGGTGGGAGGAGGAATATTCCTTGCTTAACTATACCGTTTCGGTGGGCTTTCCCCCAGATCTCGCCTTGACTTCCCTACTGTCACTGACCCCTAATAAAATTGACTGATAGGGGACATGATAGCAGTGTTCCAATATCTCAGGGGCTGCCACAAAGAAGAGGGAGTCAAGCTATTCTCCAAAGCGCCAGAAGGCAGGACAAGAAGCAAACAGATGGAAACCAACCAAAGAGAGAAGCAACCTGGAACTAAGGAGAAATTTCCTGACAGTGAGAACAATTAATCAGTGGAACAACCTGCCTCCAGAAGCGGTGAATGCTCCAACACTGGAAGTTTTTAAGAAGAGACTGGACAGCCATTTGTCCGAAATGGTATAGGGTTTCCTGCCTGAGCAGGGGGTTGGACTTGATGACCTCCAAGGTCCCTTCCAACTTTATTATTATTATTATTATTATTAAAAGGTTCCTTTTGAGACAATGCCTGTTTCAAGAGTTCTGCTTTCTTGGGTGGTTAGCTGAGGTGGGTCCTTACACCGCTGGTGTAGAAAGGAGAGACAGAGACTGAGTGCTGTAGTCAATTTTATCAGTCAATTTTATTAGGGGTCAGTGACAGTAGGGAAGTCAAGGCGAGATCTGGGGAAAAGCCCGCCGAAATGGTATAGTTAAGCAAGGAATATTCCTCCTCCCACCAAAGTCATAATGTCCATTTGAAATCCAGCCAATCCTTAACGCTTTCCACCTTCCTCCAATCTTAACTGCTATCAGTCAATTATAATTGTAGGAAACTGCCTGCTCCTTATTGTTTGGAAAAGCTGAAGAATCTATTCCCTCACAGCTGTAGTAAAATTTGCTTTTGACTGAATTCTTACACAGGACAATTTCTACCTACTAAGTGAACTTTCAACTAAAATATTCAGCTGGGAGCTTTGCTGCTATGGTTCACCCAAAATGAATTACAGTGGGACTTTCAAACTCATCAACTCTATGCAATTTGACGTGAACATTTTGTCCTGGTATTCACCGTTTCGTTTGGTACTCAACGGCGCAAGCTAGAACTTGTTGGGTGTCGGCTGCCTTGTGACTCACTACATTATTGCTTCTGGGAACATTTTGTTTGGTACTCCTGGTTTTTTTCCATCATTGGTGAAGAGAACTGTCTTCTCACCGGTTCATCAGAAGATCTGGACATCTCTGCCTTAGTGTATGTATATGTGCCTTTGAGTCAATGTTTACCCTTCGTGATTGCCTGAACAAGTCCCTGAAATTTTCTTGCAAGATTTGGAAGGGTTCTCTAGGGCTGAGAGAACGTGACTGGCCCAAGTTCATCCAACTGTCTTTGTGCCTAAGGCAGGACTAGAATCTACAGTCTCCCCTGATACCTTAACCACAACACACTACCTATCTCTGTACACACTACCTATCTCTGTACTAACATATACAGAGGCGTATAAAAGTTCTAAAGCAGGGGTCCCCAATCCCCGGGCCGTGGACCAGTACTGGGCCGTGGCATGCCACCAACCAGGCCACACAAAGAAGCAAAGCCCCATCCACGGGATGCAGGCAGCCCACAAAACCAGGCACCCTCCGGTCCACGGAAAAACCTCTGTCCACGGAACCGGTCCCTGGTGCCCAAAAGGTTTGGGACCTCTGCTCTAAAGGGAACTAGATCAGTCACTGGGATCCCTTTAAACATCCCATCCATTTCAGAAAATCTTGCTAAAGAGACTCGGTGAGAATCACTCCTAGGTGGAAAAAAAATGCATTGGGTTCAGATAGCTCCGAAGACCTTGACAGTATGGAGAAGAAAAAGAAATGATTTGGTGTGAACTATGATATCTTTTCTTTCTTTTTTAATCCCATGCCTTTTTTTCCCAACGTACTGTTCTTAAGTACTTCAAGTCCTTTAACTTACTCACTTTCTGTACTTTGTATAACTGTTGCTTACCTTGAGAGGAAATTGCATGATGGGTCTTTTGTGTGGGGAGAAACAGAAGAGTTGTTATACAATGCTGGGAAGAAATATAGTTGCCTGACATGTAGCAATAAGTTGATGATATGTCATTATTTGAAAGTGGGAGGGGAGCATTTTCTTCAAAAACAGGCAATTGGTTATAGTAGAAATTGGGGGGGGAGGTTAAAGGCTATTCTGCCTCTTCTTCCTTTTGTAGTATACACCTCTCTAATACGACAACCCAACCATTTGCATCCCAAGCTTATCAACAAAACCCTTGGTCATTCCTAATCAATTCATCCATTTCTTTCATGCCCAAAGACTTCACTTGATTTTCCTTGCTCTTTTCCTTCACCGGGGCCAGCAAACACGCTCAAAGCAGCACAACCCTCTGACAGTACACAATATCTTGGTTGTCCCAAAGACCTGCTGTAAAACCAGCCAAAGAAATAGCAAGTTCAGGGGAAATAATGTCTCCAAGAGAGAAGTCGGTCTTTCATGAGTGAAGCCACACGCTCATGGGATGAAATACCCATATAGGTCTGCTCAGGTCCAAAATCAAGAATGATGTCAACGCTGCTAACCTCGGATGTTCTTGCTTTGACAACATATGGAGATGCAGCCTTTTTCTTTCTCATGCTTTACTCTTAGAATTAGATGATACTGGGGGAGGGGGAGGAATGTGATGGGAGTTAGTTGGACATAACAATATTGTAATAGTGTGTGAATTCAGGGCTTTTGAAATAAGAGATGATAAGAAATGGAGGGTTGGAGAACAGGAGGGAAAGCCTGCATTTCAAACTAATTGGAGAATGTGATTTATGACTGTTAATTAGAGGAGGGAATTATGTTTGATACTGTGTGCTAAGGGGAGGGGAATCCAGATTTTGGCTACGTGCCGAAGCTATGCTGCTCGAATAAAGATTCTTTAAGGTAAACAATGCCTCGAAGTTCTTTGAAGAGTTTCATCTGTCGGAACCATGACAAATAACATGTGATAACTTTTCCAAACTGAGTTCTTCATTATTTTCCCACCTATAGATAAGATCTTGCTAGACTGAGGTTTCTACTATTCTACCATTCTACTACAGAACGGTTGAAGGAATTGGATATCTCTAGTCTAGTGAGAAGAAGGACTAGGGCAGGGGTCCCCAATCTGCAGGCTGTGACCAACTAATGAGCCGTGAGGGGTTTGCAACTGGACCATGGAAACGGCAGGCAAGTGCACACACGCATCCTCACTTGCTCAAGCAGTGGGCGCGCGCGTGCTCCATTTGTGTGAGTGGCGATGCCACTCGCACAAATGGAGCTGTGCATGCTTGCCGGCCGCTTGCGCAAACTATCCCCTCACCCTCCCCACCGGTCCACAAAGCCGGAAACATTGGGGAAATCTTTGACCAGGGGATGTATGATAGCAGTGTTCCAGTATCTGAGGGGCTGCCACAAAGAAGAGGGGGTCGACTTATTTTCCAAAGTACCGGAAAGCAAGACAAGAAACAATGGATGGAAACTAATCAAGGAGAGAAGCAACCTAGAACTGAGGAGAAATTTAACGGTAAGAACAATCAACCAGTGGAATGCCTTGCCTTCGGAGGTTGTGGTTCCCCATCACTGGAGGTTTTTAAGAAGAGATTGGACAACCATTTGCCTGAAATTGTATAGACTCTCCTGCTCAAACTCAAGGTTGGACTAGATGACCTCCAAGTTCTGTTCCATCTCTGTTATTCTATGTCCTATGTCCTATCTGATTCTATGATACACTCAGTGAACTATTAGGGAGGGGCTGTCACATGTAACATCCCGTTGTTATTTCTCTGGAACGCATGTCCTCCTTGCTGGAAATCCATCTCTTTAGTACACTCCATTACAAGGAGACCATCCTAGACATTAGCCTTAGCCTAAAAATCAGCTCCAGTGTGATCTCCTCACAAACTGGGCCCAACTAATCTCATCTTTCCCATGCATTGTGTTTTTTCCCCATCTTTCTCCTTTGCCTCCGTCATCTTCAGATAGAATAACAAATTTCAAAGCTGCTGCTGGCCATCGGCAGACAGTTCAGAGGCGTTTGCTCAAAAGCACAACCAAGAAGAACACACAGAACTGCTGTCTCCAGCAACACATCTCCAGCTGGACAGCTTTTTTTTTGTTTCCCCTACAGCAAGCCCCCTCTCCTGATTCCAGCCGAGGATGAATCTATGCAACTAGGTCAACTCCAGCTATTTTGCCCACTGGAAGGCTAAAGGTTGAACAGAGAAAATTAAGTAAGATTCTTTGCAGTGCAAAGGACAAAACACAAAAACCTGGGAATGATCTGACCCAGGAATTTTGCTCCGGGCTGTAAAATGAATGATTTCGCCCCAGATTAAGCTAAGATTTGAGCATTAGGATGAGAAAAATATTAAGGAGAACCAAAATATCTACAGGAGTAGAATTTGCTTTCCATTTGCAGAAGTAGAGAGAAATAACCATTTACCAAATAACCTAAAAAAGAATGATTTGATTAGATTGGCCTTGAAGGGCAGAATTAAGATGATAGAAAATTGCTACAAACAGCTCAGCATTTCCAGTTTTCTGTTGCCAGAGAGAAATGTCTTCATTTTGAATTTTTTTAAAGCTTTCCAAATTGTTCTCTAGTTTTAAACCTCTCCTGATGTCAACTGTACTGGAGGTTCAGCCATATACAAGTGGGCAGGAATTTAAACCTAAGGAATCAACCCAATAATATTTTAAATCAGTTTATTACAGCCATATGGCCAGAAACAGCAAAATATCCCATTGTAGGCTACTTACATACATACATATATATAAATGCACTGAGCATGATCTCATGATAAATAAGAACCTAAGGAATCAACCCGGTAATAACGACCAACCCACTAAAGCATCTTTAATTGGCTGGTAATCAGTTAGAAGTTAAGGTTGAAGGACTTTAGACATTCCATAGTAATCACATTGGAAGGCTTCACTTTGTATGAAGATGGAAAAGCTTCAGTTAAAAGAAGGTCAAAATTATTTGCTTTTTCCCCTCTCAAGGCACCCTCAGCAGAGTTTTAAAAAGCTTCCTGCAAAGTCACACCTTCCAAACCGATCACACCATCGTTCTTACAGTCACCAGCCAGGTTGAGTTTTTTTTCCCCTGCATTATTTTTAAATCAGATTTCCTGACCTTGGCTGGGAATAATGACAGTCGGAGTCCCAATGCATCGAGAGGGAACCAAGTTGGCAAAAGTTCATTTGGGGTCTTGGAACATCAGAAACATAACGTGCGTGTGCTGTGGATCCTTTTTAAAGACACGCATTTATAGAACAAGGAATGTTCTCCCTTTCTCAGTCCGTGAAATGCTCCTGTTTGCAAATGTAACCATTAGACTAGGGTTAATGTCTACATCAGGGGTCTTCAAACTTGGCCTTTTTATGACTTGTGGAATTCAGCTCCCAGAATTCCTCAGCCAGGCATGCCTGGCTGAGGAATTCTGGGAGTTGAAGTCCACAAGTCATAAAAGGGCCAAGTTTGAAGACCCCTGGTCTACACCATAGATAAAAATAACTGTCCCATTCAAGAAAGAAGCTACTGATAGTCCTCAACTTACAGCAGTTTATTTCGTGACCCTTCAAAGTTACAACGGCACTGAAAAAAAGCGACTTACGACCGTTTTTCACACTTAGGACCACTATAGCATCCCGAGGGTCACATGATCACAATTCAGACGCTTGGCAACTGATTCATATTTACGACGGTTGCAATGTCCCGGGGTCATGTGATCCCCTTTTGCAACCTTCTGACAAGCAAACTTCATGGGAAACCCAGATTCACTTAACAACCGTGTTACTAATTTAACAGCTGCAGTGATTCACTCTGGCAAGAAAGGTCATAAAATGGGGCTCAACAAATGTCTCACTTAGCAACATACATTTTGGGCTCAATTGTGATCGTAAGTCAAGGACTACCTGCTTCTGATTTTCATTTTGATGAGGAAATCTGGTCTTGCCTTGGAATGAAAATTATGCCTACCCATTTCTTAGCAGTGGCCACCACTATTGCTATCGCTGCTTCCCATTTGATTCCAACCTCCTTATTATTTCTGTTAGGTGCCCATGTTCTTCTTTCCTTTAACATCACTATTTCCTTGCTCTTTGCCTTCTGCTCTTGTTGCAAGATAGCAATAGTACTTAGACTTATATACCGCTTCATAGTGCTTTCAAGCGGTTTACAGAATCAGCATATTGCTCCAACAATCTGGGGTGAGAATCGAACTGCTGGCAGTCGGCAGAATTAGCTACAAGCTTTGTTCAGTTTCTCTTCAGGTATGTTGATTTAGATTTAGAATTCATAAAGTTATTTTGAATCCTTTTAGGCAGCCCGCCTAAAGGTGGATGAATGCCCACATCTTCTGCAAAGGACTACAATCCCTAATCCATCATTTTATTGAGGGATTAGATGATCTGAATTAACTCTAAAAATACCAGACATTTCTGCATATCTTGTCAAAGCAATAATATCCTATATTAACAGCGTTGACATATCGATTATGGCAATCACCTTCTAATCTCCATTTAAGTTTTTAGTGATGGGAGAGTTTTATCAAAAGTGCACAAGCTAAGTTACAGTTTATCCGCTGAATCTTTTATCTTTTACTCAGTATCTCTATTTATTTATAGTCCTTCTGAAGAATTTGCACTTCACCCATGCTTCTGTTGTGTTTCCTGGTTTTTTTGTTTTGTTTTGTTTTGTTTTGTTTTTTTGCAAAATGTGGGCAGGTACTTAGAAAAGCAGAACTTGTTCATATCTTTTTTGCTCAACAGGATCGGTTTGTCAGAAAAAGGAAACATTTCTTCCCGTTAAGTATTTCAACACTAATCATAACCCTAATTATTTCTAGAGAGGTTATTCCTTTTTATTTTATTAGATTTTTATCCTGCCTTTATTACTTTATCCATAACTCCAGGCAGCCAGCATAATATTCCTTCCTTATCCTATTTTCCCCACATCAACAACCCAGTGAGGCAAGGTTGAGCTGAGCTGAGTGGGGTTGTGTGACAATATGTGCATTGCGACATTGTTATTCAAACGCTGCCCTTGATGTCGCTATGTGCAGTATTGTGGTGCAAGAAAAGGTGGACTTTGTGTTGCCACATCAGGACATTTTGCTGTCATTGTAGTTAGGAACCTAAACAGTCAACAACATTGTCCCTAATGTCTAAGATGAGGATAAGTGTGAATAGTCAATAGCATTGATCCTAGTTTGCAATAGTGGTGAGCATCTACAGCTCGGGTGTAGGATGAGGGTGAAGGTTTGTTCTCTGAGCTTCTGGATTGGTTTCCAAACGTTTCGTTATCAGGCTAGGAAACATCTTCAATGTTTAGGGGATGTCAGTGTCAGTGTTCTTCTGTTTATAAGGGCTTCACGGGTAGGTGTTCGATTGGAGCAACCCAAAAATCATCGGCCACGCTGCCACCCACCAAGTTCGTGTGTTCATCGAAGCCTGGCACTCCACATGCAATTCCATCAACCGACACATTGACCTAAAACCAGCCTACGGACCCCTCAGAATCCACATCAACCACACCGCCAATCAGAGACAGCACCGACCCTCAACCAATCCAGGCAAGCCCCCTCCCTCCCACCAGCAGTTCACCTCCCAATGGCCCTGACCTGATGCAACCTCCCCATGACAAGTCCCTCACTAATGAGTCACACCTGACCCATCACAAGACCCTCACTCAACACACCCACACCTGAAGCCCTTATAAACAGAAGAACACCGACACTAGACATTCCCCTAAACTCTGCTGAAGATGTTACCTAGCCTGGTAACGAAATGTTCAGGAATCAACCCACAAGCTCGGAGAACGAACCTTCATCCGCATTGATCCTACTTTCTAAGACCCTAGAGCAGGGGTAGACAACCTTGGCTCTTTTATGACTCGTGGACTTCAATTCCCAGAATTCCTGAGCAAGCATGGCTCAGCTTGGAAACCTCTCCCTTTCCCCTCAGCATGGCTGGCTTAGGAATTCTGGGAGTTGAAGTCCACGAGTCATAAAAGAGCCAAGGTTGCCTACCTCTGCCTAGAGCATAGTTGATGGGAAGAAGAAGAAAGAAGAAAGGACTGCTTAAAATAAATACAACAAGAAGGTGCATGAATGTGCCTCTTTGACCAAGGAAAATGTTTAGTTTGCACTATGTTCTTAATTTGGTTACTGAATCGATACTTACAATGCCATGAGCCATTAATTCACGCATGTTATGGTTTGTCTGGCTTCGCACAACATGCTGAACCGTACACAGAGAAAAACAAAGTTAATCCAGCTTACTATGTTGTGTGAATTGCAATCGCTTTGGTCCTGCAATTTCACTTGGTTAAGCTTGTTGCACAAACATAGTCCAATGAACGGTCGTTTTTCTTTTTGTTCAATTATGTCCTCCTCTCCTTCCAATTTTTCCTTACGATCAACAAGATTGGACCAGCTGAGAGAGAAAAACTGAGCCAAAATCACCCAGAGGGAGGGAGTTCATGGTTGATGATGGACTGGAATCTCCCTTCCAGTCCAAGATTTTGACCACTTGCACAATCTCCAGGTCCCTCTCTGTGGAGAATGCTCCCAAACTCTTCCATTTTCACATACATCTTAATGGTGCTTTAACAAATTCTTCCACGTTCTGTCTATTCTCAGAAACAGGTCCCAAGTTCAGTTCCATTCAGTGAAACTTCTACAACTCCAAATAACAGCTTTCCCACACTGATGACCTCCCAAGCTTTTGGGTCTACCATTCCCAGAATTTCACCAGCCAAAACGATATCAAGAGCGAACAAGACTCCTTAATAGACTGTACACTTGCAGCAGCGTGTGTGTGTGTGAGTGTGTATTTGGCCAACTCGGAGCCTTTCCCCAAAAGAAAGTGGCTCGGATTAAGGGATTGTGCAGTTGCAAACTGGAGAGGGGAGGGAGGAAGAGTTTCAGAGTAACCACACACAACAATGTCTCAGGATACATCTAGTAGGTAAGAAAGTTACAGCTTTAGTTTGGCAAAACTTTGTCCATTAGCAGCAAACAAATAAGGGATTCAACTCAGTTGAATCTCATCTCTAGGACTGGCCCTGACCACTGGCCTTCGTGTACAACAGTTCATTTAATGACCATTCAAAGTTACAACAGCACTGAAAAAAGTGACTTGTGACCATTTTTCACACTTACGCCATTGCCGCATCCCCAAGGTCATATGATCAAAATTCAGACGCTTGGCAACTGACTCATATTTATGACGGTTGCCGTGTCCTGGGGTCACGTGATCCCCTTTTGCGACCTTCCGACAAGCAAAGTCAATGGCGGAGCCAGATCCACTTAACAACCGTGTTAGTAACCGAACTGCAGTGATTCACTTAACCACTGTGGCAAGAAAGGTCATAAAAGGGGACAAAACTCACTTAACAACTCTCTTGCTTAGCAACAGAAATATTGGGCTCAATGGTGGCTATAAGTCAAGGACTAAGTGTACTTTTTCTATTCTTATCAGGACTAATGGATTCAACATGTCTTTAACCGCTCCGGGAAGTAGAGTTTTGTTTCATTTAATTTTAAAAACACAAGACATGGGAGTTAGAAAGCCACAAAACAGCTCTAGTTCGCTTGTCCTGGATGATGCATTTCAGTTATTTCTCTGGCTCAGGACAAATGACATTTTTCCAGCTCCTTGTCCTGATTGCCTGGAGGCTGACTGCTCTCCCCAAAGGCAAATAAGGACCAAGCTTAAGTTAAACTTGCATTATGAGGTTAACTTCCACTGGATCTTTGGCAGCAAAACTCCATTCGATGCTAAGTTCTATTTTCAAAGTTCTCATGGGCTAATTAAAGAGAAGACAAGCAAAAATATAAACAGAACATTAAAGGGAATGTAAAAATAGCAGGGTGTGTGCGTCTGTGAAAGTCTCTCCAAATCTGAGGAGGGACAGGGGGTCAGCCCTCCACCCTAAGTGAATCTGGACATGGACTGGCACCGGGCATCCTTTTCAGGGGGGAACAATTTCTCCTCAAAGCAACAGCAAGACTGCACAAGAATGCCCTCGACTGGGCCATTTTGTCAGATGTTCCCAGAGTCGTTACCAAGGTTACGTCAGGAGGAACAAAACACGGAAGTGCAGGCAGCCTGCATGGCTAGAAGAGGCCAAGCAGAAAGATTCCTGGGTCTCGATTATTTTCCATGTTTAAAATAAAAGTTAAATAACTTTCAGGAAAGGAAGAAAGAAAGAAAGAAAGAAAGAAAGAAAGAAAGAAAGAAAGAAAGAAAGAAAGAAAGAAAGAAAGAAAGAAAGAAAGAAAGAAAGAAAGAAAGAAAGAAAGAAAGAAAGAAAGAAAGAAAGGAAGGAAGAAAGAAGGAAGGAAGGAAGGAAGGAAGGAAGGAAGGAAGGAAGGAAGGAAGGAAGGAAGTCTGAATTTACTTGTCAATAATTATTTTACTATAATTTTGGAAGGCTAGGATTCATCTCAAGAGTTAGCTAATTTTGCTGGAAAGAAAAAGTATAAAATGTTTTTTATTAAATCAGATGCTATGTTGCCATAGTACAAAAGACTTTTGTGCTTTATGTGCAAAGTTGCAACCTTTATGTCCTGCTCCAATAATGAATAAAAAAAATAGTTTATCATTCCTTCTCCTTCCTTCCTTCTTAGGGCATAGCAAAATATTTCATAATGATAAATCATTTTAAAAACTATTTTATACACAACTCAAGAACACATTTAACTCTGGCTATCAAGGACAAGACAAACTTTATAAATAACATACTGAATACTTTTATCCCTCTTACCAAATTTACACGGTCATTTATATATGCACGTATTCAGGCAAGCAAGCTATCAACTATTCCCTTCTAGTGTTATACAGAGCACCAAAAATAGCAAGTCAAAGACATAAGATATGAGAAAAAAGAGAAGATGATGCTGTTAAATGCTATGTTGTAGCTGCCATTAGATGGGTCCATAGCTGTTGACCTCCCATCACTCAGGACAACTGTGGTCCACTGAAGCTTTATACCAGGGGTCTTCAAACTTGATCCTTTTATATGACTTGTGGACTTCAACTCCCAGAATTCCTCAGTCAGCGTGCCTGGCTGAGGAATTCCGGGAGTTGAAGTCCACAAGTCATAAAAGGGCCAGGTTTGAAGACCCCTGCTTTATACTGAGTGGTAAAACTAACTCAAAAATATATTTGCATAATTCTGTAAGTCGTAGAAAACTAAAGCACCTAAGTAAACCATAACTAAAGGTAGGATATTATGAAAGTGAACCTCCAGTTTGTTTAAAGGGTTAAGTAGACGCAAAAGTCACAGCTGGAACAGAGCCCTCATGCCATGATATCATCAGCAAATGGCATGAACTTAATAACTATGCATGATGCTACTTGCCTCTGTATATTTAACAGTAGCAGTTAAGAATCCCTAGGTGTGTTTGACTCTCCCCGAAAACTTTAAAATAAGTTCTCCTGAAATGGTTTTAGGAATGGTGAAGCGGAATCAGTTCTTGACACGTTCCTATTTTGCAAATTCTCAGCTGTCATTGTGCATAACCAGCTGGGAAATAAATACAGCTATGCAGTCCTATCAGATAGAGAGAGAGGGAAAAAAACAGCCCCTTTTCCCCCCCAGCTCGGTTATTTCTTTGAACTCAAGAAGTCCGGCCTTGTCTCACCACTGCCATTTATATATGCAATACGTGCATATATAAATGACCGTGTAAACTTGGTAAGAGGGATAAAAATATTTAGTGTTATTTATAAAGTTTGTCTTGATAGTCAGAGTCAAAGGTGTTCTTCAGTTGTGTACAAAATAGTTTTAAAAATGATTTATCTTTATGAAATATTATGCTATTAATTTATCCCAACCAACAAAGTTCCTGCTCCTTTCCAGACCCCTAACTTGCCTCCTACTTTTAAGTCAGAGCCACGGAGTGAGCCCACAAGGAAAGTCTTTAGAGCACATTGCCCTGGGAGAATAAGAGTTGGGGGAAAAAAGAGAGAGAGAGAGAGAGAGAAACAGCAATGCTAGCTTTAAAAGAACCCCACCGAACTCTTTCTGGCGCAAAGATAGAACATTATGTCCAAAGGAAATGTGATCTTGTTTTTGCATGAAACCAATTAAAATTCCCATTTTGGTCCTGTAAATATAAGCTACCAAACACATCACTAGATGCTAAAATCATAAAGACTACATCTGATTTACTTTGGCCATGTCATGCGTGCAAATTCATTGGAGAAGGCAGTGATGCTAGGATTGGTTAGTGCAGGGGTCTTCAAACCTGGCCCTTTTATGACTTGTGGACTTCAACTCCCAGAATTCCTCAGCCAAGTCCACAAGTCATAAAAGGGCCCTTGGGTTAGTGCAGGAGTAGGCAACCTTGGCTCTTTTATGACTCGTGGACTTCAACTCCCAGAATTCCTGAGCCAGCATGGCTCAGCTTGGAAACCTCTCCCTTTCCCCTCAGCATGGCTGGCTCAGGAACTCTGGGAGTTGAAGTCCATCAGTCATAAAAGAGCCAAGGTTGCCTACCTCTGGCCTAGGCCGCTTTATGACTCGTGGACTTCAACTCCCAGAATTCCTCAGCCAGCCTGGCTCAGCTTGGAAACCTCTCCCTTTCCCCTCAGCATGGCTGGCTCAGGAACTCTGGGAGTTGAAGTCCACGAGTCATAAAAGAGCCCAGGTTGCCTACCTCTGGCCTAGGCCTAGGCCGCTTTATGACTCGTGGACTTCAACTCCCAGAATTCCTCAGCCAGCCTGGCTCAGCTTGGAAACCTCTCCCTTTCCCCTCAGCGTGGCTGGCTCAGGAACTCTGGGAGTTGAAGTCCACCAGTCATAAAAGAGCCAAGGTTGCCTACCCCTGGGTTAGTGAATCAAGAAGAAGGGGCAAGCAAAGAAATCGCTGGCTTGATAACATCACATCCGGTACAAACTCAAACATCCAACATTTGAAAGAAGCAGCTCTTGACAGGGTGGCATGGTGAACACTTGCCTACAAAGTCGCCCAGAGTCGGACACAGCTAATTGGTTAAAACAACAACAAATATAAGCTACATCCAATCCACAGGTCCCACCAGGTCCTGATTAAAATCCCACTCTGCAATTCTGCAGTCTAGAGAGAAAATGTTAATGAACTAGATCTCCCAACACCCTGCTCCAGGTTGTTCACGCTGGGCGAGACTGTTGGAACATCCAGTTCATGAACTTTGAGCCAGCTTTCTGTGCTACCAACCAAAGCTTTCCATTCATGGCAGCATTGGAGCAGTTTTCATCATGATGATAGCAATTAACCTTTCAGAGTCTGAATGCAAAATGCCTGAGTGGCACGTACAAAGGTCTTACTTCCTACACCCTTATTTTAATCTGATATACATGTCAGAAGCAGGAAGAAACTACATTTGCGATGCAAGGTGTACCATCTTACCACAGGCAAAGCTGTAGATTTATCTTGGGAAACACCTTAACTCATTAGAGAACCATCCATAGACCATTCTTGTACAAGATTTTTAAATATTATTGTTAAAAGCTCCCTGGGGTTAAAAAAAAGAGGGGGGGTTCCAGATGTTTTTAATAATGCGATGTATCCCAGGCCTTACATCACTTGTAAAAGTTAAAGGCTAACATTTTGTCGTGATCTCTTACTAAAGCTACTGCAACAACTGAATGTTCAAAATAGGTTCCAATTCCTCAGGTAAAAGACACCAATTAAAGGGATGAAAACAATATGTTTCCCGAGAAATTTGGAGTGATAGTACGGTTGTGGGACCAAAGAAGAAACAAAGCAAACAGCAACATAAATTCTCAGTTTACCTTCAGCTGCAGGCCAAAACAATAATTTTTCTACCACTTAACAGAAGACATTTATAGAATTAAAAAAACAACAACCAATGTGTGCATTCATTATTCTAAAGCAGCAGGGAATGATGTACTATTTGGGGCAACTTTCTGGCAACTCGAGTTAAAATAAAAAAGTGACTTAGAGGGAATCAAAACTATCCAAGAAAGGGAACCAGTGTTCAAATAGGGAGACTTCAAATTAATTAAATCCCACAGAGCTTCTTCAATAGGATTAGAACTTTCCCACCCATATCTTCCCCCCCCCCACCCAAAGATGCAATTATGACATCACCCTGAGCCTAGTCCGATGTTGTATGAAGGCAGCATAATTTTCAAATAGTAAGCCTGTCAAACAGAGCCTGTCTCTGGATCGAAGTTTGTGATGTTGATTCTGAGATTACTTTGGACAACGAAGGAAATAAAGCAATTCAACTGGATTCCAATAAATAAGAAAAGCAGAAGGAATGCTCAAGAGTTAGAGCCAAGTCTGGCCTCTCACGTTTTTTGTTTTTTGTTTGCACAGGAGTAAGATCCCACCGTGGTATTCTGCATATCTGTTCATCCTCAGAAACCATGTTTATGTATCTATTTTAATTTTTTAATTTATGCTTTTAAGAGTTGGTTGCACTAAACGCCATTCGATAGCTGCCTGGGTACTTTATCAAGTGGAAAATGAATTGCACTGAATAAAATGCTTAAATGCCCAGCCCAGCCTTGCATTGCAATGTATCTTTTTAAAAATACTTTCCACTTGTTTGGGGGTTTTTTTTTGGGGGGGGGGGTTTGCAAGAACTGACCAGAAGATTCTGCCACTTTTCCTTGCCTCATTCGGCTAAAAACCAACCAACCTGGGCACAGCCCTATGCTATGAACTGGCCTTGGACACGGAAATGCCAAAGCGGTCAGGGGCATTCATAACTGCCCCGCTGCCATTTTGCTCCAGGATGGGAAAATGAAGCAGGCAGGAAAAAAAACTTCTCCTGCTCTCTCCTTTTCCAGTTCTGAGGGACCCACACATCCAAGCGCCCAGCAGGGCAGCTAACCCCCCCCCCCAAGTAACCCTGTACTCTTTTGCCTTTCCTCCCCTGTCTAGTTCTGAAGGTATGTTTTCTTCCCTTGCTCTCTTCCCACACAAGAGAGGTAACCCCATAGCAAATACTGAGTCACTTTGACGGCACCAAATAGCTTAACAGAGATGCACCAGGCAAAGGTTTGCAAAAAATAACATTTTCCTTCCCTTGTCCACCCCCATTTCTCCGTTTCTCTTGCGCCGTTGCTGTCGTAAGATCCTATCTTCTGGAAAGCTCACCTTTTACAAGCTCACTTGGGAAACACAATCCCCAATGGGTCCCTTCCAGATGTGCCTGGGAATGCCAGGAGCTGTACTCCCAACACATCTGGAAGGCTTGCAATAGTGAGGAATATCTGTAGCTCGGGTAAAGGTGCTGCGTTCTCCAAGCTTCTGGGTTGGTTTCCGAATTTTCATTACCAGGCTAGGTAACCTCTCCAGCAGAGTTTAGGGGTTCAGAAACCAACCCACAAGCTCGGAGAAGGCACCTTCACCCACATCTGGATGGCACTAAATTCAGGAGGCTGTAACAAGGGTTACTGCATTGTCGCCAATGGACATAGAGACCTGTAAGCAAAACCCACAAGGATCTCTGCCCCCCCCCCCAACTTACAATTCTTTATTTGATTTTGCCACTCTCTCTCTCTCTCTTAAAGGGCCTTTAAACAGCAATGTCATCTACAGATATTAGCAAGTGATGATGGTGCTTATTTCTCTGCTGTGAAGCCTCTGCAGATTAGCGGCTGTTATCAGGGACAAGCAAGGGTTCTCTCTCTCTCTCTCTCTCTCCAAGTCAGCTGATGCTTTGCATTTCAAAGGAGAAGACATCAGGGGGGAAAAAGTGGGAAATGAGCAGGATAAAGAGATAAATTTCAGTATCCTTTGGCATTTTGACTTCTAACTTAGGGAGGACTTTTTAAGTTTTTGCTTGAAACATTTTTCTATGGTAGCTTTAGAACAGCTCTGTTAGGCAGGCCTGAAAACAACAGCCGTATTATTATTATTATTAAATAAATTTATATGCTGGCTGGCTGCCAGAGATTCTGGGAGGCTTACAAATTATTTCAAACATGAAACACAAGGGCCAGAATGATGGGGTTGACTTAAAAGCAGGAGAAGCCCCACGGAAGTTTTGAACGTCAACTCCAATTGGTCTGGGGCCACAGGGGAACTGCAGTTCCAAATATCTGTCAAACTTAGTTGAACTCAGTTAAGCTAAAAAAGCAACCAATTATTGCAATTAGTTTGCCAAATAGGCTGAACACAGGCAGCCACATTTCACTGAGCCAGTTGCTTCACACACAGACACACACAGACCAATCCCTGTGGTCAGTTGCTGGATTATCAGAACCTGAATTAATTTAATAGACCATGCTTAAGTTCTCCCTACACACCAGTTTGGTTAAAAAGTCTGCAAGTCTATTATCCTGCAGCTGAAAAGAAAGAGCTAAACCCGGAGGTCCCCTTATCAACTCTGCACCTCTCGCGACTTCCTCCTCTCTTCTTACTTACTTCCTACTCTCTTACTTACTTACTTCCTACTCTCTGTCACCGGCAAGGACCAATTTTAATCCGGCTAACGAGGGACTCCGAAGGCCCTTCTTCCCTTTGGAAGGGAATCAGGAGCCGGAGCCCGTCCCTAAAGCTACCCAACCAAGCGCAGGAATGCCCACTTGGCACAAGGGCGCATTTCGGAAAGTGGTCCAGGCTCCCAGTGCCCGCAGCGGGGGCCGCGTGGGCCACCTTCGGGGAAGCGGAGCCCTTTAGTCGGGGGTGTAACTCCGACTAACTCTCGCCCCTGTCCGCCGGCTCTAAGGGCTTCGGGGGGGGGGGCTCTTCCTGGGGTCCAGCCCGAGAGCGCGGCAGGCGGAAGACGAGGCGCGAACGGCCGGGCAGAGGGACCGGGGATGGGGGGGGGGCTGCGCCTGGCTGGCCGGCGGTGTCAGTCAAGGCAACCTGCGCCAAACACGCCCCTTCGCAGCACCTTCGGCGCCTCCCGCAAGCCTGGCACAGACCCGGGCCGGCGGCGGAGAGGCAAGGGCGCACCGCCAGCCCAAGGCAACCCGCCCGCTCCCTCGCCCGCCTCTGCGGCCGCGCTCGGGCGGAGCAGGGACACACCAGCCCTTCGCCCCGGGGCCGGGGGGGGGGATGTCTTTTTTTTCTTTTGCAACGCGATGGGAGCAGGAGCCTCGCCAACAGGCAGCCTCTCTTCCCCCCCGCCCTCCATGAAGCTGAATATACGTGTCCCAGGATAAGGTTGCCGGATGCAACCTGGGTCGGTCACCGGGACCAGAGACCCCGGCCCCAGTCTCCTTCCAAGCGCCCCTAGTCCCTCTCGCCCCCTCCCCACCACCACCCCCCACCACCCCCCCGCCTTCCCCATCGGCCTCCCGCTCACCAGGTAGGCGCCCACGGTGCCCTGGGCCAGCATCAGGACGCACTCGGACACCAGGAAGACCTGGATGCTGGCGAAGCGCGAGTCCTTCTTTTTCCGCTTCTTGGCGCGCTGCGCTTCGTCCCCTCCTTGCAGCTCGCCGACCTCGCCGCCCGTCGAGGAGCCGCGGGACTTCTTCGCCTGCATCCTCCGCCTCCCCTGCCTCCTGCGCGGCGGGTCCCCGAGGCTCCTGGCCGCCTCCCCACCAGCTGCCCGGGCGCGGCGGCTCCAATCAGATGCCCGAAGCCGGCTGCCGCTGCCGCCGCTGCTGCTGCCGCCCCCGGCGCTCACCTCCCTTCCTGCCGGCAGCCGCCGCCGCCGCTGCCGCTAGTGCTGCCATGGCCGGCTGGCTCTTCGCACGCCTCTTTCCTCCGCCCGCTCCCAAGGCTCCCCCTTCCTCCGCGCTTTCTCCTCCCCTCGCGCGGCCGCCCTGCCAGCTCCGGCTCTCGGGCGCTCCTGCCGCCGCCGCCCGCTGCTGGATGGGCGCCAAGGGGCCGGGAGGGGCAGCCCCGGGGAAGAGGGCGTCCGCTTGGCGAGGGGAGGCGGCGGCTCCCGGCCTCCTCCAGGGCGCGGGGACGGAGCGGGTGGGGAAGGAGCCGGGGCGCGTCCTGGGGAGCGGCGCGCGAACGGGCTCGGCGGGGCTGGAAGCGAGGGAAGGGGCGACCTCTGCGGTGGGCTTTGGGGGGGTGGTGGTAAGAAAAGGGGGCTGGCTGCCTTCCCCCAACGCCTTGGCTTGGCCCCGGGCCGGGCGCCTTACTGGAAGGTGACTCCTGGCCACGCTGGGTTGGGTTCACACGACCAAGAGAGCCGGCTTTGGGTTTCGTGTTTGGCATGGAGCAGCCCCAGGGAGGTTTCGTGGTTTGGGCTAAATGCCCAATCTTTGCCTGCCCCGTGGTGGGCTCTAAAAGCCCTCGAGAGTACTTCCGGGGTAGGGGTTAAAATAAAAAAGTCAAGAAGGCAGCTATAATGGTGCAATGGAAGCTCCGCAAATGACACATCTAAAAATAGGTGGAGCTTTGTTTGGATGGTCGTGGATGCCATTTTGACTTTTTCAACCAGGCCCCAGATATGCCTCTGCTTCCAGGGCTTTGCAAACCTGATCCTTAAGGGGGACTCTGTAGATTAACCACCTGGTTAATCGGGTGTAACTTCAGGCACTCTGAGAAATGGGTCCATGTCTCTGTAACAGTTAACACCTCAGTCAGTCTTAAGGCTGTCCAAACATGGACAGGAAGATGGATGGATGGATGGATGGATGGACGGATAGACAGAGGGGATGGGTGACAGACAGATAATGGATGGGGAGACAGATGATGAATTGACAGGCAGAGATAGATAGACAGACAGACAGACAGACAGACAGACAGACAGACAGATAGATAGATAGATAGATAGATAGATAGATAGATAGATAGATAGATGATAGATAGATTAGATAGATTAGATAGATAGATAAGATAGATAGATAAGATAGATAGATAGATGATAGATAGATTAGATAGATAGATTAGATAGATAGATAGATAGATAGATAGATAGATAGATAGATAGATAGATAGATAGATAGATAGATAGATAGATAGATAGATAGATAGATAGATAGATATAGAAGATAGAGAGAGATAATGGATAGAGGGATGGATGGGATGATGAATGGACAAGAAGAAACAGATGAGACAGACAGATATGGTGGGTAGGTGGATGGATGGATGGATGCTGGAGAGAACCTGGTAATGGGCAAGTGAAGTCAACCAAGAGGGGGAGGTGTTATTTATGTTGGCACCACAAGATATTTAAGGGCCCTCTAACTCGTGTTATGATCATGTTCTTCATTACAACCTTTTGGGAGTACTGTAATGTTATATTATGTTGACAGAAGAGAAAACTGGTTTTCAAAGATATGTGTGTATTCTACTGAATTATATAAATTCCAAATACTTGGAAATTAATATGTTCAGAACAAAGAAGGGTTTTTCATGCTCTAACAATAGCAAAACAAGTAATCCTTGGGAAGTGGGAAAATACTCTTTAATTCCAGAGATAAAGGATTGGGTTTCAGGGATGCGTGATTAAGCAGTTTTGGAGAAAATTGTATATTCAGTTAAATCAGAAAATGTCATATTATTTCTCCCATTGAGAAAACTTTTTGAACAGGTTCACCATTAAAAGCTTTTTTTTTCCTTGCAAAACACAAAGTCAGGGAAACTTGGGATATAGTTGTAATTACGGGGTGTGTGTGTGTGTTCTTTTTATGTATTTTCTTCTTTACCATTTTCCTTTTGTTTGTATGTAGGGTGAATTGTTTATTTTCTTTATGTCTGTTTGAAAATGAAACAATAACAGCATTTAGAACAATAAAAAATATTTGAAGGAAGGGAGACCACATGGATATGCTTGGATGGGCTGTGGACAGAATTGCTACCTTCACACAACCTGGGGGATCCATGGCTTGGAAATAGGATGACCTAAGTGTGGTCACTGAACACAAGCAAACAAGAGCCAGTAGAGTGCAACAAAATGTGAGAACACTTCCGGCTGAATTAGAGAAAACATTGTGTCCAAGATGAGTGAAATCATTATTCTTTTCTACCCGGCACTGTAGGGACCACATCTGGAGTCCTGCACGAAATTCTGGGTAGCACATCTGCACAAAAGCATTGAAAGATTGGAGATTGTTCAAGGAGGGCAGCAAAGATGATATAGGGACTTCAGGACCTGTGGGGTCCTTGGTGCCCTCTGAGCTTGGTGGTTTTCTTGCAGACGTTTCATTACCAAACTAGGTAACATCATCAGTGTTAGAAGGTAGTGGGGTGTGGAGAGAGGAAGAGGAGGAGAACTATGGAGTCCATGGTGCTCTCAGGGCTTGGTGGTTTTCTTGCAGACGTTTCATTGCCAAACTAGGTAACATCATCGCTTGATAACAGCTGATCAACTGATGTTGTTACCTAGTTTGGTAATGAAACATCTGCAAGAAAACCATTAACTCTGAGCTAAAAATATTCTCTTATATCAGTACTTGAGTACCTGCCTTGTGAGACCAAGCTGGAGAAGGAAGGGAGCCACAATAGTGGCATTCAGGAACATAGTAACGTGTCACAGGAACGTCATCAAGTATTTTCCATGACTGCACAAACTAAGACCAGAAATATCAGGTAGAAGTTGCAGCTACCTGGATCCTGTTCAAACACAAAGAAAAACCTTCTGGGGGTGACATCTGAATGACGGTGGAACGGTGCACCTAGGCAGGCTGTGAGTTCCCTGTGTCTGGAGGCTTTTGAGAAATGACCATACAGCCATTTCTCTAGGATGGTTTGTTTTGTTTTTCTGAACGTTGTAGAGGCTTAGTAAATGAGATCTCTTGTGGGCATGAAGCGACTCGAGAATGATGACGTGTTTGACCCCTCCCTCGGGTCCAGCCTGGCCATCTCCTGCAAGGACAGGGGTAGGCAACCTTGGCTCTTTTATGACTCGTGGACTTGCAACTCCCAGAATTCCTGAGCCAGCCTGGCTCAGCTTGGAAACCTCTCCCTTTCCCCTCAGCATGGCTGGCTCAGGAATTCTGGGAGTTGAAGTCCACGAGTCATAAAAGAGCCAAGGTTGCCTACCCTGGCCTAGGCCTAGGCCGCTTTATGACTCGTGGACTTCAACTCCCAGAATTCCTGAGCCAGCATGGCTCAGCTTGGAAACCTCTCCCTTTCCCCTCAGCATGGCTGGCTCAGGAATTCTGGGAGTTGAAGTCCACGAGTCATAAAAGAGCCAAGGTTGCCTACCCGTGTGCATGGAGAAGGGTTCAGTTACAGGTTTCATGGAAGTGTGTCTCCTCAGACAGAAAAGGGCCCAACACTTTTTGATAAGTTCTTTTAGGCCTCTAGGGAAGGTGTTTCCATGGCAGGGTTTACCCAGCACTTTCCACCAAGTTATATATAACTAGTAAAAGCTCACATCAGCCAGGTTTTGCATGCTGTGTGATTTTGTGGCTTGGCCTCGAACTTGGTTAAAGGAGCTGGGTAAATTGTAAACATGGCAGATTTGGTTTCCAAAATTCTGTAAATTAAATGCTTAGCTTCATGACCACAAGACTAACAATGAGTCTCATTGTGAAGTCAAAGCTTCTGAGTTGGACTCAGAGGTCAGGGACCTGGCATCAAGACACTAGTTGTTGATTTACTAAACCTCCTATTTCTTCAAATAAAATACCAGCAACTGCTCTCTTTCCACCTTGCATAGGATAAGCTAATGGAAAGGATTTACTAAAGGAAAGGATTACCGCTTTATAAAACCCTAGTGAGACCACACCTGGAATACTGCAACCAATTTTGGTCACCATACTACAAAAAAGATGTTGAGACTTTGGAAAAAGTTCAGAGAAGAACAACTAAAATGATCAAAGGCCTGGACACTAAAACATACGATGAACGGCTGCAGGACTTGGGTTTGGCTAGTCTAAAGAAAAGAAGAAATAGGGGTGACATGATAGCAGTATTCCAGTATTTGAGGGGCTGCCACAAGGAAGAAGGGGTCACTTTGTTCACCAGAGCACCAGAGGGAAGGATGAGAAACAATGGTTGGAAACTGATCAAAGAGAGAAGCAATCTGGAATTAAGGAGAAACTTCCTGACAGTGAGGACAATCAACCAGTGGAACAGCTTTGCCTCCAGAAATCATGGGCGCTCCATCACTGGAGGTTTTTAAGAAGAGACTAGACAGTCACTTACCTGAAATGGTATAGGTTCTCCTGCTTGAGCAGGGGGGTGGACTAGAGACCTCCAAGGTCCCTTCCAGCTCTGCTATTCTATTCTATTCTATTCTATTCTATTCTATTCTATTCTATTCTATTCTATTCTATTCTATTCTATTCTATTCTATTCTATTATTATATTATATTCGTTGTGAATTACACAATGACAATAAAGATATTCATATTCTATTCTATTCTATTCTATTCTATTCTATTCTATTCTATTCTATTCTATTCTATTCTATTCCATTCCATTCCATTCCATTCTATTTGTTGTGAATTACACAATGACAGTAAAGATATTTCTATTCTATTCTATTCTATTCTATTCCATTCCATTCCATTCCATTCCATATTTTCTATTCTATTCTATTCTATTCTATTCTATTCTATTCTATTCTATTCTATTCTATTCTATTCTATTCCATTCCATTCCATTCCATTCCTTTCCATTCCATTCCATTCCCTTCCATTCCATTCCATTCTATTCTATTTGTTGTGAATTACACAATGACAATAAAGATATTTCTATTCTATTCTATTCTATTCTATTCTATTCTATTCTATTCTATTCTATTCTATTCTATTCTATTCTATTCTATTCTATTCCATTCCATTCCATTCCATTCCATTCCATTCCATTCCATTCCATTCTATTCTATTCTATTCTATTCTATTCTATTCTATTCTATTCTATTCCATTCCATTCCATTCTATTCTATTTGTAATCCTCACCTACATCCACAATTAAGCCCAAAATTTCCATTGATAAGCAGGAGATTTGTTAAGTTAATCTGGCTTCCCCATTGACTTTGCTTGTCAGAAGGCCGCGAAAGTTGATCATATGACCCCAGGATTTTGAACTGTCATAAATACAAGCCAATTGCCAAGCGTCTGGATCTTGATCACATGACCATGGGGATGCTGCCACTGTCATAAGTGTAAAAACTGGTCATAAGTCACTTTTTTCAGTGCCGTTGGATCTTCTTACAGTCACTAAACAAATGGTTGTAAGTTGAGAACTACCTGTAATTAAGAATTTTGCTTGGCTCTTTCTGTCCAAGCTGTGTTTCTATAAGCCCACACATTGTAAAGAATGGTAGTCACTGAATCCGTGAGAGGCAGATCTGATCCAACTTCAACCATCCTTTTGAAATACCAAGTTCCTTTGATTTCAGGGACCAAAGAACCAAATAGGGTTGCCTCAGACCTATCAGAAGTTGTGGGTGCCCCATTGCTGGAGACTGGTAAGAAAAGACTGGACAGCCACCTGCCTGAAACGGGTCTCCTGCTCAAGCAGGGGGCTGGACTAGAAGATCTCCAAGGTCCCTTCCAACTCCGTTGTTCTATGTTCTATGATTTCAGGAGGAAAATGGGATTGAGGACAGCTTACCTTGTCACTGAGGACCCCGTGCTCTCTGTATTTGAAGAATGTCAGTTGTGTGAAAATGATTGCTTGGCCCAGAACATTTGATCAGGCCCAAGAATAAATCAACAAACTGAATGGCAAAGACTTCAGCCATTTAGCCACTTCTTCTGGGCTGTAATTATCTTGGATATCTCATTCGATGTCAATCTGTTTAGCCCCGAGCTGTTGAGCTGTTACGTGCAACGACTTTTTTTGCCTGTGTTCTGCTCCTTCTGTCCTGCAAAAAACAATGTGGCCCCAGAGTGACTTGTAAACAAACACCAGCCACTGTGCACACCCTCTCTCTCCCCCTCCCTCCCTCTCCCTCTCCCTCCCTCTCTCTCTCTCTCTCTCTCAGCAAGAAATGGGCAGCCAAGGTTGGTGAAAATTCTCCTGTGCTTCAGACCATCATCTTTTCCATTGCAGCTGCTTTTTTTCCCCAAGGGGCTATATTTTAAACCGGGCAGCTGTCAGGGGCATTTGGCCCACAAGTCACTCCCAGCAGACATGGAGGCAAAGAGGTCTTTAACTCTTTCTCACCCTGGACCTGAAGAGCAACAAAGTCTTCTTCTGTCTCTGGGTCATACCTGAGCAATTGCTAATATTGCCTTGCACCTTGGCTTGTGCATCTGATTAAGCTCTTCCTCATGCTCCTCATGCTCCTCCTCTTTATTTATACAATTTATTGGCCACCCATCTTACCACAGGTGGTCCTCTTCCTCTTCTTCCTCTTCCTCTGTAGGCTCAGACAGAATTGGTTCAGAAGCTTTTTGCCTGTATCTTAACATGTAGTCCTATAATCCAAGAATTATACCCAGAAACAGATATCTACCACATTTGGCTATGCAATAAATAAAATCAACCCTGTATATTCTTTTAGGAAGGGCCTGCATATGTAGAGCAGTTTATAGCAACAATAGATAAGCATGACATTATGATATCTTTCACCTGCATGCCCATCTTGGAAGTTGTAGGGGTTCTAAGATAATGACTATAGAAAGCAATGATGAAGCTCCCTAATCTGGCAACTTTCCCAGGTTTAGAAGCTGGCCAGCCTTGTTTACATAAAACCCACATCACCTGATTAATGAATTAGGTTACAGACCTGACGATGACGCCTGTTGTGTGAATGATACAGTCAATACGTTCAAAGTGCAATCAGGCACATAGGACAGGAATGTGACATCAATGAAAGCTGACTAACTCCAAGATATGCTAAATCTCCTAGTTTTCCCCCTAAAGAATCTTCCTTAATGCCAGATGAGTAAGTGTCAGAATGTATATGGAGATTCTCAGTCATCCAGGTCATGGTTGTCCCAAAGGTGCTTTTTCAAGGGGCAACTGGACTTTCTTGTTTTCTTTTGAAGATGTTTTGCTTCTCATCCAAGAAGCTTCTTCAGCTCTGACTGGATGGTGGAGAATGGAAGGATATATATTCCTTGCAGATAGCTGGTCATTTGTATTATTTTATAGAGTCGTTGAGACCGCTTGGAGGTTTACCTGTGTCCTCAAGGTCACTTGAGTGGTGCAAATGGGTGTGGAGCCTTCTTGGAACTGCTGAAAGGACTGTGTTGTAGACTGGAGATAGATGGTGTCAGATCCCTCCCCCTCTGTTGAGAGATGGCTGTTCAATTTTGAAGCTTATTGGATGAGAAGTGAAACATCTTTAAAGAAAAACAAGAAAGTCCAGTTGCCTTGTGAAAAAGCATCTTTGGGACAACCATGACCTGGATGACTGAGAATCTCCACGGACATATACCCACAGTCCTTTCAGCAGGTCTTGAAAAAGCACCTTTTGGAACAACTGTCAGAATCCTAGCCAGCCTGGATCCTTGGATTTCAATAATGCAAAGGGCACCAGGTCAGAGCAAAACAGTTTAAAATATCTAAAAGGTGAGTTTGAAGGTATTTTGAACAGGCTGTGTAGAAGCAGGAGATTATATGCTATGGACACATTGTACATGGTAAAGAAGACTTGGTGGCAAGGACAGCTATGTGCCTGGACCCTGATGGGCCTGATGGCGGGTGACCCCATGGCAGACCCAAGAAACAGTGGATGGATCGCATTAAAGAGGACATGAAATGCATGAGCATCACCCTTGACGATGCCCTGGATCAAGCCAAATGAAGACAGTTTTGCCAACTAGCAGACCCTGCCATAGTGTGGGAATAATGCTAGGAAGAAGAAGAAGAAGAAGAAGTGTAGACGTAGAACAGGTTGGGACTTCAACAAGACAGGTTCATGAGAAATGCTCAGTCAGAAATGTGCATGTTTCTGGCTGAGTGTGATAAGAGAACTGGGTTACTACTATTTATGTCACAAATGAAAGTTAAAATCCTGGCTTGATGGGCGGTGAACACAACCAACCGCCGTTTCTCCTTTTTGACAAAAGTGTCCTTGAAATGCTGTGGTGTGATCTCATTACCTATTAACTGCTCAAACTGGGACATGTCCACGGCGAAGGAGCAACCAGTGCGAAAGACTCCCTGAGCATTTTGCTTAAAAGCTTCATTCCAAAGGCTGAACTCATTTAGATTGTTCTGATTTGCAGCTTAGTGGGGAAATTAATTTTTGAATTACTGCTAATTGCCCCTTATTTAATCAGCATTTGTCGGTTAAATTATAGCTTTCCTACCATTATTGGTTCTTTCTTTTCTTTTCCTTTATAAATAGTAGGGTTGTGCATGCTTCAGAAATGATTCAGAATAGATGCTTTGAAATGTGCCCAAGTGTGTAAGAGCACAGGTTTAAAAAGGGCCCAGATGCAACTCATTAAAATAGCTCTGTTGTGGGTTTTTTTCCCCCAGGCTTCTATGAAAAGAGATACAGTTGCTTTAAAGAGAAGCTTTGCATATGATCTTGCACACTCCAAACCACCTGTCCTGAAAGGGATCCTGAAAGATCCTCAAAGCTAAAGCCCAGTTAGTTTAGTATCTGTTCGAGAAATGGGTGGCAGATTGATAAAAATGAAGAAATGTGTACAACAGCATGCCTTGTTGAGAGGGAATCAGCATGGCTTTTGAAAACCCACCTTTCTAATCTGCTTGAGTTCTCTGAAGATCAGTCAACGCATGGGTAAAGGTGACTGGTTGACATTGCAGACCTGAATTTTCAAAAAAATAAAATTATAACATTTCTCAGCTAAACCTCTTGGGTAAGCGGTCAAAGGAGAACAATTGTAGCAAAGAATTGTTGGGGGGGGGGAGGGGAAACGAAGGAAAGATATTCTGTAATCTTAGGAGAAAAATGGAGTTAAAGAAAACAGAGTTGCAAAGAATCCAGTTAAAGAGAGCAAGGAATGATTAAGAATAAAAGAGGCTCAGAAAAAAACAGAGCAGCTTTGGTGAATATACAAAAAGTGTATTGGGTGTGGCTATAAAAGGCTAAACAAGGAGCCTTTGGCAAAGTGAGTAGCATTAACAAAAAAAATTGACGATATAATTTGGGATGCAAGTGAATTGAAGAGGTGCTCAAAGCAATAGTTCAAAGGTTTGCATGGGAATTACAGTTAGTCCTCGACTTACAACAGTTCATTTAGTGACAACGGCACTGAAAAAAGTGACTTACGACCGTTTTTCACACTTACGACTGATGCAGCATCCCCAAGGTCATGTGCTCAAAATTTGGAAACTTGGCAATTGGCACGTATTTTTGACAGTTGCAGTGTCCTGGGGATCATGTGATCACCTTTTGCAACTTTCTAACAAGCAAATTCAACGAGAAAGCCATTTTACTTAACAACACTTAATAACAGTCGCAAGAAATGTCGTAAAATGGCACAAAACCCATGTCGCAATATGCTTAGCAATAGAAATGTTGGGCTGAATTGTGTTCCTAAGCAGAGGACTATTGGCAGCTAAGGAAAAAAGTGATGGAAGTTCAAGAATGTTCTTCAACAATGCTTAAGGCTAGGAATATGTATGGTGTAACTGAACAAATGTTAAAATATGGGTGGCTGGGGAATTCTGGGAGTTGAAGTCCACAGGTCTTAAAAGTTGCCAAGGTTAGATTCCTCTGATATAGACAGTGGTGGGATTCAAATAATTTAATAACTGGTTCTGTTTGTTGTCATCACCGGCGCGACGCGCCTCGCATTGTCGTCATCACTGCATTGTCGCCATCACCGGTGTAACGCACGTTGCATTTACGTCATCACCGGCGCAACATGCATCGCATAGACACCACTAGCGCGACGTGCATCGCACTGACATCATCACCAGTGCGACGTGTGTCGCATTGATGTCATCACTGGCGTGACACGCCTCATGGCAACAGCGGCATCACTAGTGTGACATGCCTGGTGGATTTATCATAACCGGTTCGCCGAACTCAACAAAAAGTTAGGTACCGGTTCTGTCAAACTGGTGTGAACCGGCTGAATCCCACCACTGGGTATAGAGAAAATGAATGAGGTTTGAACTGGAAAACAAATGTCTGCAGGGAGATTGAATGGATGGAGACAAGGCATCTTCCTTCACTGGCAGGAATGTTAGCGATGTGCCTAATAAATAAGATATCTCATTTTTTTTCAGCCATGCTTGTTGCAACAATTACCTTGCCTGTCCTCTTTTGTTGTTATTTCTGAATCCCTGAAAAGAAAAGAATGGCCCAACTTTTTTTTTTTTTACCAGAAATAGTTACCTGGGAATAAAGAGAGAACATCCAGATTTAATTTCCTCCCCTGCTGTGCTTTGATGAATGGATTTTCATTACAAACAATAGACAGTGATCAGCCTCTCCATTCAGCAAATGAATTTGGGCTTTTGAAAAGAAACTAGCCAGGGAAGGGGGAAAAAATAGCATCAAAACAGAAGAGCTCCATGTGTGCTGGACTGTTACAGGGATGCTGAGAAGCAAAATGCCTGGAAATTCATTTGAAATAACCATCCTTGGCAGGAACCCAGAGATATGCAAAAGAAGAAATGTGTACATTGCAGAATGGACCTCTCCTCTCCTCTCCTCCTCCCCTTCCCCTCCCACTCTTCCTTTCCTTTCCTTTCCTTTCCGTAATCTGATAAACCATCAAACTATGGGCAAAAACAGCAAAGAGCTTTAAGCATAGAACATTTCCTTCCTTCCTTCCTTCCTACCTCATTGGAAATACATTGTGTAAGGGACTCAAAATCCTCTCTCTTCATGAAAAGTACAGGCCTCTGAATATAAGAAAGAATGAGACCAAACTTGATAGGGAGAGAGAACCCAGCAGAAGAAAATTGGGCAAAAGAAACAAGCTGGACCATCCTGAAGCTACAGAGATTAATAAAGAAATCCTTGAGGCCACTTTGAGGGCTTATCTATACCCTCAAGGACACCTGAATTAAGAGTGCAAATCAGATACCACCAAGTGGCCTCAAGGCCTCTCAGAGAGCTAACCAGCAACCTTCAGACTGCTAACGCCTGCAAAGAATATAATCCTTCCATTCCCCACCATTCAGTCAGAACCGAAGAAGCTTGCTTCTTGGATGAGAAGTGAAATGTTTTCAAAGAAAAAGCAAAGTCCAGTTGCCTTTTGAAAAGCACCTGTGGGACAAAGGTTCCTTGGAAGTGTGGATCTACACTCTGGGTGCGGCTGTCACAATTCCTGGATTGAAACCCTCAGCTTCCAGAAAGAAATGCTGTAACAATGGCTTTATTCACACAACTGAAACCACGGACGGCTTAATCATGATGAATTAATTAAAACACAACTGTCTGGCTTCATAAAGGGTGCTCAACCAAAACTAAGATCTATCTAGATCTCAGCAAATAGGCCTCCAATGAATATTTGCAACCAATACATGATATTTAACTGTCTCATCAGCTTGGCCATACATCTCTGCAAGAAGAGTCATGTGCTCCAAATGACCAAGTCCCCTCAGAATAAAAAAGTTCCACAGATGATCAAGCTTTCACAAGCAAGTCCTAAGCTCACCCAGCTTCTTTCAATTCTCCCTCTCAGCAGCTTCTGCTAGGACTGAATTCCCCCGATGTGAAAGGAGAAAAAACGAAGGCAATGAAAAATGCAGCTGGTACTGTTCATGGCCACTGATAGATCTTCGCTCCATGAGTTGGCTTAATCTTCTACTAGTGGCATCCAAGCCTATTAATATAATATGTCCCTTCTGTTTCTCAAATGTCTCAGCCTGCATTTTTATCAGGGGCCCCTAAGTCCCACAGTTACAATAGAGCGAGGATGCTATGCTATCTTCTTTCTTTTTTTAAAGTATATTTTATTGATTTTTTAACATAATCATCATTAATATTTGGTAAACAGCATGTTGTCTGGGTTTATATTTACAAACAATAACAATTAATTTCTGTAATTCCATACTCCACATAATAGCTTTCCTTGATTTTCTCTTCTCCCAATAATACTATCTTCTTTCTTTACACTGTTTTTACTTCTCACTCGTGTCCTTACTCAGGAGCTCCAGTTGGAATGCAGTATTTGCAAGAAAGCTCTGCCCACAGCCTGGAGTTCACTCCTGACCGGCTCAAGATTGGCTCAGCCTTCCATCCTTCTGAGGTCAATAAAATGAGGAGCCAGATGGTTGAAGGCAATAGGCTGACATTGTAAAATGAACTGGGTGAACTTCCCTTGAGGAACCACTCGCAGATTTGAGCTCGCCATAGCAATCGCTGGCTGAGGAAAATGCTAGAATTGGGTGAGGGGGAGCTTGTTAGATGAGTTTTGCACAAACTGTCAAGAGTTATTGTAGGTGTGCTACTAAAATCTTCTCATCCAGGTAGAAAGGATGCTCAGCACGTCACAGAGTAAATCTGCTCCTAATCTTAGTGAAGTAACAATGGTTTGTTTCTCATCTGAGACACTTGCAAGAGAAGTATTCTATTTTCCTCTAAAACGAGTATCTTTGGTCACGACAAAATGAATTCCGTTTGTCTTGGATCAAAGGACATAGGGGAGAAAGTAATTATTTTCATGTCTTATTTAGATCCCTGGTTAGCCTTGAAGTTCACTCTCAGCCTAATCTATTTGACAGATGGATTAATAAAGCACTATAGAGTGATATATACTGTAAGTCTAAGTGCTATTGTTTGTTGTTGTTGTTGTTGTTAGTTGCAAAGTCGTGTCTGACCCATCGCGACCCCATGGACAACATTCCTCCAGGCCTTCCTGTCCTCTACCATCTTCTGGAGTCCATTTAAGCTCACGCCTACTCCTTCAGTGACTCCATCCAGCCACCTCATTCTCTGTCGTCCCCTTCTTCTATTGCCCTCAATCTTTCCCAGCATTAGGCTCTTCTCCAGTGAGTCCTTCCTTCTCATTAGGTGGCCAAAGTACTTGAGTTTCAACTTCAGGATCTGGCTTTCTAAGGAGCAGTCAGGGTTGATCTCTTCTAAGACTGACCAGTTTGATCACCTTGCAGTCCAAGGGACTCGCAGGAGTCTTTTCCAGCTTCTCCAGTGCTATTGCTATTGCTAGCTTAAATCTATGAGTGGTTCCTCAAAGGAAGTTCATCCAGAATTTTGACCATGTTAGCTGCTTTGGGATACATGCAAATGTTTCCAATATTACAGTTCTTCTTTTTCTCAGTTGTGGAGACCAGAAACCTACAGGGCACTTCACTCTTCACCACCCTAGATGTACCAGCTTACAATTCCCTATTTCCTTCCATCTTGATTAGGGTAATGGGAATTGTAGTCCCACATGTTCAGAAGGCACCAGCTTGGCGAAGGATGCAACCCTTTGTACACCTTATAGAAAATAGGTTGGCAATCTGGGCTTTTTATTCCTCTCCTAAGAACCAACAGTTTAGAGTTATTTGGGCTAGAAGATTAGGTTAGATGCCAGTAGCGGTACATAAAACAATCTTCATCTAGATTTTTGTAGCTTTTCTAAAATATATTGCTTTATTAATTAATAACAAAAAAAGAAAAAATAAGAGAAAGAGAACAAGAGCAAAACAAAAGATAATACTGATGGAGATACACACATTGTCAAAGAGAAGAAAGAAAGAAAATATAAAAAGTGCTTTAACAAAACTTTTTTTAAAAAAAAGATGTCCAGACTCTAGAAAGAATGCAGAAATGAGCAACAAATATGATTAGAAAATTGGAGGATAAAACATATGAGGAATGGATATGTCTAGTCTAGTGAAAAGAAGGACTAGAGATGACATGATAGCAGGGTTCCAATATTTAAGGGGCTGCCACAAAGAAGAGGGGGTCAACCTATTCTCCAAAGCACCAGAAGGCAAGACAAGAAACAATGGATGGAAACTAATCAAGGAGAGAAGCAACCTAGAATTAAGGAGAAACTTCCTAACAGTGAGGACAATCAACCAGTGGAATGACTTGGCTTCAGAAGTTGTGGGTGCTCCATCACTGGAGGCTTTTAAGAAGAGACTGGACAGCCACTTGTCTGAAATAGTATTGGGACTCCTGGTTGAGCAAGGAGTTGGACTAGAAGACTTCCACG
Organism: Azemiops feae; assembly: GCA_023970755.1. NCBI lineage: Eukaryota > Metazoa > Chordata > Lepidosauria > Squamata > Viperidae > Azemiops > Azemiops feae. The sequence goes on from JALGBA010001852.1 coordinate 168,281, forward strand.
TCCTTTTCAACTCTTTTATTCTGCTAAAACAGTGAAAAAAGTACAACCAAGAAAAACATTGTGTGGTATGTCATTACAACAGTGAACTGTTACAATTCTGTATAAACTTATCAATATTTTTGGCACCTGTAAACCAAGAAGGTAATAATGTTGAAGCAAATGATGAGAAATAATAAAGCTATGAAAATCTAATACTTATATAGCATGATGCATCATTATGTGACATATCGTATTAGATAAATATTAGATTTTTGTAGCTTTACTGTTTTGTATCATCGGCCTCCAGATTGTTTTCTTGGCTTACAGGTGTTAAGAGATATTGTAAAAAGGAGCTGTCACTTAAACTGATGCCCTGTAAAGATGTAAGGATAATAGCTCTACGTTGTATGAATAAAGAAAGACTGATTTACATATTGATTAGATGCCTTTTAGCACAATTGTTGTTTTGTGATTTGGTTCAAAGTAATTTCTCTGGAAGGGCAAATGATAGACAATGTACTTTCAGAATCACATCACTCGACTTGACTCGTTCCCAGCATCCCAGAGTCCGCCAGGTGATTCCTGCAGTTCAATGGTCCATGAAGGTGAGGACAGCCATCCTTTGTCCCCATCATTATGCACTCAGGAGCCATCCTGAATTTTTAAATTCAGCAATCATGGTTAGCTGAAGTGGGATCCTCAAGAAAAATAAACATCTCTGGAAGTCTGAGCCAACCTTTTGAAACAAGAAGCAACCAAAAAATGAGAGCAGTTATATGACAACAGCAACCATTATCTGGAAACAGGCACATCGTGAACATATTTCAAGGAGGAAATGGGGAGGAAAAAGTAGAAACCTAAGGAACGAGAAAGACAGCTGGGGGGGAAAAAAGCCAAAAGAAAGTACATTGTGTACCTATTTTAAGGCGAAACGAGGAGAAAAAGTAGAAAACTAAGGAGTGAGAAAGACACATGGAGGAAAAAAAAGCCCAAAACTGCATGTAGTGATATAAAAAATGTGAAAGATTAACATTCAATTGAAACCAGAACATTTCTTGCTGGGACTAATGGATAGGCAATTAAGGAAGACTGTTGTTGTATATGGTAAGTGCTGCAAGACTATTATATGCACAAAACTAGAAAGATTCTGAAGCACTCACAAAGAAGGAATGGCTGCTGAAAATGTCAGAAGTAGGAGAGATGGCAAAATTATCTCATCTGGTTAGAGAAAGGACAATTGGTGACTGGAAACCCTTGATGGACTTTTTTGCTAAAAGAAGAGAAAAATGAACTTGTGACTTATGGGTGTGGCGATTAGGAAGGGAAGCTTATGTCACCTTAGAGGGAGAAGATAAAAAAGGAATGCATGAGTGTTGTTGTTAGTTGTGAAGTCGTTTCCGACCCATCGCGACCCCATAGACAACGTTCCTCCAGGCCTTCCTGTCTTCTACCATCTTCTGGAGTCCATTTAAGCTCACGCCTACTGCTTCAGTGACTCCATCCAGCCACCTCATTCTCTGTCGTCCCCTTCTTCTATTGCCCTCAATCTTTCCCAGCATTAGGCTCTTCTCCAGTGAGTCCTTCCTTCTCATTAGGTGGCCAAAGTATTTGAAATGTCTGTGTAGCTGCTGGTAAAATCAGAAGCAGCTTCTTTATAACCTTTTCTCTTTCTCTCTTTTGTCATCTCTTTTATTATTTTTACTTTTTTTACATTCTTTACTCTTTTTTCAAAAGTTGTATCATTTTATTCTTTTAAAAATATTTAGTCAAAATGAGAGAGAGAGAGAGAGAGAGAGAGAGAGAGAGAGAGAGAGAGAGAGAACAACTGGAGAAATAAAGACATGGCAATTAATCACTTAGCATTGTGCACAATGAGATCCTCTCCAGCAGCAGGAATGATAAAAAGCAAAATGGCAAGATGAATGTGTCTTTTCCAGAGAAGACCTTCCCATATTTTTATACTGGGCTTGGCCAGCCCTAGTAACAAGGGAGGCGAGGATGAATGAGATTGGGTGGCCAACTCTCCTAGTAACCCACCAATTGTTTATTGTTTTTAGAACTCAGTGTTGACGTATTTGTGGCAAGGTGGTGTTATTGTTGTTCAGTCACTATGTCATATCCGACTCTTCATGACCCCATGGACCATAGCACTGCAGGCTCCCCTGTCCTCCAGGGTCTGCCCAAACTCATGTTTGTTGCACCGATGACACTATCTAACCATCTCATCCTCTGCCGTCCTCTTCTCCTTTTGCCTTCTATCTTTCTCACTATCAAACTTTCCAGGGAGGCCTCTCTTCTCATTAGGTGGCCAAAGTATTTGGGCTTCAGCTTCCATATCTGTCTTTTCAAAGAACAGTCAGGGTTGATTTTCTTTAGGATGCGAGATGGTAGTTGCCTCTTAGTTGGGATTCTTGGAGAGAATTAGGGAAAGATCTCCCACTGAGTACAGTGTGTATGATTTTCCAAAATAAACTCTCCCTCCCACCATTCCTGGAGTCTGCCTACTAGTTTCCTTCAAGTTGCTTGCAGGCAGTTGATCAAAGGATGTGAATGGGTTTGCCTACTTAGCAAGATTCAAGGCTGACTACCAGTGTCACACTGCTTTAGCTGTCACACCTACTACACAAGCATACCTCGCAACTCTACATTGTTGAAGTTCATAGAGAAAGAAGGTCTCTCTTTCCAGGAATTCTTTTACTGGTTTGGACTTAGGTTGGTCTAGGGTGCTCATAGTCTCCTAGTTGAAACTATGGCTAAGTCTGTCCATGTATTGTGCAGTTAATTAGGCAACAGCCTAATCAAGGAACTACCAAGAAGAAAACAACACTCCCACTTACACTGACAGGGTGAGTCACTTGCACATAAACAGAGACCAAACTCCATCCACTTCTAGCGCTGATGATGTTACCTAGTTAGGTAATGAAACATCTGCAAGAAAACCACCAAGCTCAGAGAGCCCAGAGGATCCCAAAATTTTACCCTGGGCTACAAATATTTGCTTCTATTGGTGATCTAACCTTCCTCATGTTTTATAACCTGTCTAGTTCAGCCATGCTGAACTAGAATTAGTGAATTCTATACTGGAACAGTAGCGCAGTGCACCTTGCTCTTCATGAGAATCTCTTTGCCCCAAGCAGGAACATCCACAGAATTGGATGTTTGCAGTAAGGAGATGCTTTGCTCCCCTGAATAATGAATGCCATTATGAATTGGTACCCAACGAAATTATTCTTTTTGTCAGCTTCCTGGGCATTGTATGAAAGAGACAATTTATCTTTTGCCTTTTCAGCATGTTCTCAAGCTTGTAATTTCAGTGCAATTAGGTTCCACTGAGAAAGTAGGAGATACCATGATGGCAGTGGATCACTTTTAAGCAGCAGAGAAGGGGAAGGATTAACCCAGCCAGCCTCCTTTTGTGAATGTCACTTTCTATTTCTTGGGGCTTGCAAGAAGAATGAAAGTACCACAGCTAAAGAAAAATACACTCCAGAGCAGGATAAATTGAGAAAATGAGGCTGGAGATTCTTCTTACACAAAACCATCACAATCTAGTTAATCTAGCAAATCTCTTTCTCCCAGAAATACTGAGTTTAAAAAAAAAAGAATTTGCTTGATGTATTTCTATTTTTCCTGGCAGGATAGTCCACAAAATTGATGGCTACAAATATTGACAAAAATATAACAAAACAAAACCACAGCTCAACCCTATTGCGACAGTCCCAGGTCACACGCTAATGCCAACAGGTGAGGACAGGAGATTGTTTCAACTTCCTCATCCAGCCTGTAGCTTTAAGACCTCACCCTGTTGTAATTACTTCTCCCTACGCACCATAAATCCAAATGAGATCCAAAGTTCACAATTTCCTAGCACCCGGACCCTAACTGGCTTTTATGATTAACTTCCAAAATGCCTGTGTTGTGTTTTCATTAGGCAAACAGATCATGGAGGAAGAGAAAGGCAAAAATAAAAGTACGTTCTTCTATGATCTTTCTGAGAAGAGGACAATTGAAAATATTTTCGGGTCAGTTTTCAGAACCATTCCATGTTCGGAGGCACCAGCGGAGTGATTTCTGAACAGGAGGCCAGGATAGTATGTGTGGGTCAGCTTGGACAACACCTATCTGTAGCACCGATCTATAGAACCAGTTTGGTCTAGTGCAGTGGTGGCGAACCTATGGCACGGGTGCCAGAGGCGGCACTCGGAGCCCTCTCTGTGGGCACACGTGCCGTTGCCCCAGCCTTGCCTCCCCCCGTGACCCTCTCCTCACCAGCAGCCCTCCTGGAGAAGAGTTGCCCCCGAGCGTGGCCCACATGGAGCAGTGCAGTCAAGGACATGGCAGCCAGGCAGCGTAGACAAGACTCTGCCCTCACGCCCCATCGCGCACAGTTGATGCTACGGGCATCTCTGCTATGGCAGAGGGCGTGGCTGCCATGGTGCTGCTGGGCAATCTGCGGTGGGCCCTGGAGGCGGTGAGTGGCCCTGCGGGCAGGCGGGGTGGAGGCGGGGCGGGGGCGGGGCAGGGGGTGAAGCGGGGGCGGGGCCAGGGCCAGTTTTTGGGCACTCGGTCATTAAAAGGTTCGCCATCACTGGTCTAGTGGTTAAGGCAGCAGGCTAGGAAGAGGGAGACCATGATTTAAAGTCCTGCCTTAGAGATGAAAGCCAACTGAGTGACCTTGGGCTAGTCACTCTTCTTTCAGTCTGACCCACCTCACAGGGGTGGTTGTTGTGGGGAAAATAGGAGGAAGAATGTGTGTTGGTTATGTTTGCCACCTTGAATTATTTGTAAAAATAATAAAGGTAGGAGATGAGAGAGAGAGGGAGAGAGAAGAGAAGAGACAAGAAGAGAAGAGAAGAGAAGGGAAGGGAAGGGAAGGGAAGGGAAGAGAAGAGAAGAGAAGAGAAGAGAAGAGAAGAGAAGAGAAGAGAAGAGAAGAGAAGAGAAGAGAAGAGAAGAGAAGAGAAGAGAAGAGAAGAGAAGAGAAGAGAAGAGAAGAAGAGATTAAAAAATCTCGGTGTTTCTCCTTCACAGACAGAATCTAGTGGATAAGTATTCAGAGAGCAAGGAAGGCTTTGTCATTCAGCAGGAAAGTTACTGCATAATTATGTCAGTTTAGAAAAGCCTGAATGAGAGCATTAGCTGCAGAAGGTGTAAAAGCCCAACGGGATGCTGGATTACAAGCCTTGAGCATAATCCTACAGAGATCTTCTCATGTCACTTTTCCCATATGAAGTAAGATTCCCTCATTCCGTAAGATCCATAAGGCATTCGGCAAACTCAGCATAATTTTCAAGAACAACCTTCCCCTATGCCTGAAGAGAAATGTTTTGGATCAGGGTGTGCTACCTGCTCTAACATATGCTGGCGAAACACGGACACTAACCTCCCAATCGATACAAAAGCTAAGAGTGGCGCAAAGAGCCATGGAAAGAGCAATGCTCGGCACTATAAGACAAAGTAGAAAGACCCGCAGATGGATTAGAGAACAAACGAAAGTATACGATAGCATCAAGAGAGTAAAAGAATGGATAATGGAAATGGCTGGTCTCATAGCAAGAAGAACCGGTGATAGGTGGACCAAGGCGGTCATAGAATGGATCCCACTTGATCAAAAGCGTCCAAAAAAAGAGACCTAAAACAAGATATCAGCAACAATATTGGCAAGTATTGCAGGCCCAGTTGGCAAAAGAAAGCTCAGAACTGTATAGATTGGAAACATCCGGAAGAGGCCTTCACCCTGCAAGTGGATAGACCAGGGGTAGGGAACCTTGGCTCTTTTATGACTTGTGGACTTCAACTCCCAGAATTCCTCAGCCAGCATGGCTCAGCTTGGAAACCTCTCCCTTTTCCCTCAGCATGGCTGGCTCAGGAATTCTGGGAGTTGAAGTCCACGAGTCATAAAAGAGCCAAGGTTCCCTACCCCTGGGATAGACAATAGCTAAAATTATGATGGTGATGCATGTCTAACATGGAAGTCTGGCTTTATCCAAGTTCAAGCAGGAATCGAAACCTATTTATTTCTCTCAATCTGTCGGGACTTTTCTCTAATCCCCACCCTTACATATCCGCTCCCATTTCCTCCATCCAGACTCGTTAATACGTTAATGATTTATTTTATTGGGATTTCTACGCAGGGATGATCCTGTGTAACTTTCTTTGGAACACCGTCTCTTAACATGCTGCTGGGCCTCTGAGTACCCCGAGCAAAGTCAGTGATCTCATGTCCAGCTGCTAAAAATAACACGGTTCACTTTCTGGCCTTCCAGAGTGTGATTCATGAGAAAGGGAGGCAACCTTTTCAGTTGATCATCTGCTTGATGATCTAGGATTTCTTTGCCACAGAGTAGCAGTGCTCTTTTCCTTGTCAGACTCAACTTTCAGAAGAAAAATTGAGGTTGCCAGAATCTGATTGCCTTCATTTTGCTCCAAAAATAGAAGAAAAAAAAAGAAGATTGCAAGATGGATGATGACACTTGGGACTCTATGTATTTGGGAATAGAAGCTTCAGCGTGCACAACTAGGGGTGCATCACGCATCAGATTCCATATTTATTTATTCAGTTTCTGTAACTGTCCATCTCAACTAATGACTCTGCTGACTTACAATTCCAAAACTATAAGAACCATAAAAAAAAAAAAACATTTAAAACAATCAAAACGTCCAAAACAAATACAGGTAGTCCTCAACTTACCACCAAAATTGAGCCCAAAATTTCTGTTGTCAAGTGAGACATTTGTTAAGTGAATTTTGCCCCATTTTACGACCTTTCTTGCCACAGTTGTTAAGTGTATCACTGTAATTTTTAAGCTAGTAACACGGTTGTTAAGTGAATCCGGCTTCCCCATTGACTTTGCTTGTCAGAAGGTCGCAAAAGGAGACCACGTGACCCTGGTACGCTGCAACCGTCATAACTATGAATCAGTTGCCAAGCGTCCGAATTTTGATTACTTGACCCTGGGGATGCTGCAGTGGTTGTAAGTGTGAAAAATTGTCATACGCCACATTCTTCAGTGCCGTTGTAACTTTGAATGGTCACTAAATTAACTGTTGTAAGTGAAGGACTCTCTGGCTATACAGCAGTCTAGCTAATTAACCAGTTAATAGTAAAGTTATAAAATGGTGCTCTTTGCATATTCAGAGCTCCAGTCTTGGGTACACAGCCAAGTTTTTAAAGCCTCTTTGACACGCATCATTTCCAGGGTCACATCCTCAATATACCTTAGAGCATCTTCATAGTATCACACAGCCCTTGTCGAAATGATGTAAAGCTTGTTTATATTTCCGAGATTTTAGTACAATAGTTGGATGAAGAAGCTAAAGAAGCTTTAATTTGGGTTTCAGCATTGAGCAGGTTGGATTTAAAGGCCCAAACGACTTTAAGTTCTAGGATTCCATGCTTTCTGTATTTTAACTGCTTTACTGCATTGATTCCAGCAACTTTAAGAGGCATGGATTTCAGTTCCCAGAAAACCCATAACTAACATGATGGCTGGGGGAATTCTGGGAGTTGAAGTCTACCAACAGAATAACAGAGTTGGAGGTCTTCTAGTCCAACCCCCTGCTCAAGCAGGAAACCTTATACCACTTCAGACAAATGGCTGTCCAAATTCTTAAAAACCTCCAGTGTTGGAGCACCCACAACTTCTAGAGGCAAGTTGTTCCACTGATTTGTTCTAGCAGGAAAATTTCAGGAAAATTCTCCTTAGTTCTAGATTGGATCTCTCCTTGATTATTTTCCATCCATTGCTTCTTTGCTTTGGAGAATAGATTGACCCCCCTCTTCTTTGTGGCAGCCCCTGAGATATTGGAACACTGCTATTGTGTCACTCCTAGTCCTTCTTTTCATTAAACTAGACATCCCCAATTCCAGCAACCATTCTTCATATTTTTTTAGCCTCCAGCCCCCTAATCATCTTTGTTGCTCTTCTCTGCACTCTTTCCAGAGTCTCAACATCTTTTTTATATTGTGGCGACCAAAACTGGATGCAGTATTCCAAGTGTGGTCTTACCAAGGCATTATAAAGTGGCTCTAACACTTCACGTGATCTTGAGTCTATCCTTCTGTTAATGTAGCCTAGGATTGGGATGTTGGAATTGAGTGCATAGAAGCCACAATTTACAACTTGCATATTGTGCAGACTCAACCAACTCAAGCCAATGTAATATGCTTAAGCAAAACAGGGCTTTACATGATGTATAAAAACCATCGTTTGCTTACCAACCAGATTTAGGGGCCTTCTGCAACCAAATTAGCACCCTTCCCTCTTCAGAATGCACTGAAATGGCCTGGCTCCTGTACAGTACATCAAATTAAGCTCTAAAATAAATAAACAGCACGCTTTTATTTGCCCATTTGCAGGCAATACCTGAATCCACTGTTTAAGCCTCTAATCACACTGGGTTTAAATACATCCCAAAGCCATTCAGAAAGTCAATGCAGTCCTGTGGCTGTTTGGAAGGGAACCAAACAATTTCAGTGTTGTTGATCTGAGCATGTCCTTTTGACTTGCCTCTCACCGCCTCTCTGCTTCTCAGTTGCATCTGAATTGAGCTCAGAGTCATCATAGACAAGGCACCCAGAGACCTCAGCAAAGTTTGTAGGGCTCCGCCAGAGATATGCCAACTTTGTACTCTGCAGTGATAACTTCTTCAAAGCAAGTGTAAACTCAAGAACCTCTAGCTAGCAGCTGTCCTTTATGTTCCCCCTTCATGGTTTACTCTTTGGGAGCTTCCAGGTGTAAAATGTAGTTAAATGTCATGCAGCAGGATGGTGTTAATGAAAGTGCTGCTGACTTAAATCTTGGAGAGACTGCCAGGAGGTTATTATAACTGGACAGTTATGCTCACTCTTGATTGATGAGTTGTTGGGAACTGCAAGGACTGCCCAGCCCAGCAAGACAGGAATCTTGTTTCCGAAGGTCATCCTAAAATGCCTTCCCAGAAAGTAGCAAATTGCAGGAGGATATTCCTCTGGGATTCCCACACTAGGGATTTTAGAAGAGAATATTTGTAGCTCGTGGCCGAAATGAGGAGTCCTTGGTGCTCTCTGAGCTTGGTTGTTTTCTTGCAGACGTTTCATTACCCAACTAGATAACATCATCAGAGCACTGTTGATGTTACCTGGTTGGATAATGAAGGATCTGGAAGTAAGCAAGCTCAGAGACCACCAAGGACCCCATCCTAGGAACATTTTTTTAGAGTTTAGAAGAAGACATTTGGTGTTGTCCAAACTTCCTTCAAGGACTTCTGGGAAGCCATGGCAATTCTCCAAAGGAAAAACACAATAATTTATTTTTAAGATCCAGAGAAAATGCATGATACTTGGAGATGACACTAGAACAGCTGGACTCTTCCAGTCTCATTGGGTATGGCTGTCCTAACTTTGTGATCTATGGATTATTGTTAATATGTTTTGGAGTTTTGTGTTTTTATGCTGCAACTGGATTTCTTGTTCATATTACCCTCAGGTCAACTGGTTTGGGAGGGTGACCTTGCTAATCTGTCCCCTTTCTAAACACCTCCACAAAACTGGCCTCTTTCTTTTTTTTTTTTCCAATGTGACGGCACTAATTCTGGGTCCGTTCCACTAATCTCTTTTATAGATAAAAGTATCCTTTATAAAGGCTCAAGGTCCCTTTCATGGAACAGTCTTATCTATACTTTTAAGATTTTGTAATGAAGCCAGTTGGACCTGAAATTCTCTACCAGATTTAGGGGTTGTGAATTTGGTGAGTGACATGTAAATATTGTCAAGAATATGCAGATAATAATAATAATAATAATAATAATAATAATAATAATAATAATAATAATAATAATAATAATAATAATAATAATAATAATAATAATAATAATAATAATAATAATAATAATAATAAAGTTGGAAGGGGCCTTGGAGGTCATCTAGTCCAACCCCCTGCTCAGGCAGGAAACCTTATACTATTTCAGACTATCTGGGGACCATTCTCAAATGTTATAGTTCCTGCTATATGGAGAGAGAGAGTAATTATATATATATATATTTCATTTCATTTATAATAATATATTATAATTATAATTAAATTATAACATATATATATATACCAAAGACCTACATATATATATTGCAGTTATCAAAGACATATATATATATATATATATATCGGTCTTTGGTAATTCGGGTTTTCTCCCGCGTAAAATTGGAAGTGTCTTGGCGACGTTTCGACGAAGTCTCATTCGTCATCTTCAGGCTGGTGTCTCTTCGGCCTCGTGCTTCTAGGAGCAATGTGTGATCGCAGCTGTTTCTTCCTTTTAACTGCCAGTGGGGGTTTAACTGCAGTTAAAAGGAAGAAACAGCTGCGATCACACATTGCTCCTAGAAGCACGAGGCCGAAGAGACACCAGCCTGAAGATGACGAATGAGACTTCGTCGAAACGTCGCCAAGACACTTCCAATTTTACGCAGGAGAAAACCCGAATTACCAAAGACCTACATCCAAACACCCGTGAAAACCTCAGAAAACATATATATATATATATATATATATATATGTATATGTATGTATAGTATATATATATATATACATATATATACATTGTGTGTGTGTGTGTGTGTATCAGAAACCATTTCATTGTGTATGTATGTATGTATGTATGTATGTATGTATGTATGTATGTATGTATGTATGTATGGAAGATATTAAATATATATAATTATTTTCTCTCTCCATATAGCAGGAACTAACTATAGATAGATAGATAAAAATAACCATGGGTAAAACGTAAGATTATTTTTATCTTCTCTGAAATTAAAACAGAAGAAAGAGACTGCACAGCTATCAGGCGGCTATCAGCATTCTTGAGAAAGCATCGAGATAAGCGTCCATCAACCGTTCTTTAGATATGAAATACAGTCGTCCCAAAATACACTTGGGTCGTGCCTTTGCTAAAGAGATTTAAAGCTGACACCCAGGCCAGTTTTATCAAGTTACTGAAAGTCTCGCTTTTCTTAACTCATAAAAAAACAGGGATCCCATTGAAAAGCTTGGGTCATCAGGGCATTGCTGAAAATGCTATCGCCTGCCACCCACCACGGCATCTGTCCTTTTTGTTATATGTATAAATCATCTTGATTTCGCTCAAACGTTTGGTTTCCAGTACACTCTGCATCTGGAACAACTGCTTTGGTGCAAGGGTGAAAAAAAAATGCAAGGGTGCTTCCTTCCCATCTACCTAGTATGAATGGAGACTCTTAAATGTTTTAAAGATTGAGGAAATTGAAGGACCACATGTTCAGGGACTGCCTCACTAGAACATAGACTATCAGAGTTGGAAGGGACCTTGGAGGTTTTCTAGTCCAACCCCCTGCTCAAACAGGAGCCCCTATATCATTTCAGACAAATGGCTGTCCAGTCTCTTCTTAAAAGCCTCCCGTCTTGGAGCATCCACAACTTCTGAAGGCAAGCTGTTCTACTAATAGTTGAATGTTCTCACAGTCAGGAGATTTCTCCTTAGTTCTAGGTTGCTTCCCTCCTTGGTTAGCTTCCATACATTGTTTCTTATCTTGCCTTCTGGTGCTTTGGAAAATAGGTTGACCCCCCTCTTCTTTGGGGCAGCCCCTCAAATATTGGAACACTGCTATCATGTCACCTCTAGTCCTTTCTTTTACTAGAGTAGACATATCCAGTTCCTGCAACTGTTCTTCATATGTTTTTAGCTTTCAATCCCCTAATCATCTTTGTTGCTCTTCTCTGCACTTTTTGTAGAGTCTCAACGTCTTTTTTACATGGTGGCAACCAAAACTGGATGCAGTATTCCAAGTGTGGCCTTACCAAGGCCTTATAAAGCAGTACTAACCCTTCACGTGATCTTGATTCTGTCACTCAGTTAATGCAGTTTAGGATTGCACTGGCTTTTTTGGCAGCTGCAACACACTACTGCCTTGTGTGTAAGTGATGGTCTACTAGGACTCCAAGATCCCTCTCACCATGACTGCTATTGAGCCTGTGGTTATCACAATCATTGGGTTACAAAAATATTTCCTGATAAATCAAACATTTTCTCCCCTCTTCACCAGTTCACCAGCTATTTGTGTCACTGGCAGAGGTTCATTTGCCATTTTTACTATTTTGACCACTTCCTGAAATGTCCTGAAGCATTTATCTATTTTCCATCAATCAAGGAGTTTGTCCATCTCACAAAGGATGGAAACTGTTTTGATTTTAGCAACAGATATTTATATTCCTATTTATTGATTTCAGTACTGGGAGATTTCCAGATACAAGTTAGCCTTTCTCTCTACTTAAAAAGAGGAAATGGAAGACATCTACCTGCCCTTTTAACTTTGGTTCAAGGATACTTTACAAATCTTTGTTTAGGTCACATTATAATGAGATAGGCTTCTTTTCAACCCGAAGACTGTTGATGAGGCACCTAACACACATTACTTGAGTAAACCAAGACTTTGGATGAATTCAAACATCTCCCTCCCTCTTTCTTTCTTTCTTTCTTTCTTTCTTTCTTTCTTTCTTTCTTTCTTTCTTTCTTTCTTTCTTTCTTTCTTTCTCTCTCTCTCTCTCTCTCTCCCTTCCTTCCTTCCTTCCTTCCTTTCTTCCTTCCTTCCTTCCTTCCTTCCTTCCTTCCTTCCTTCCTTCCTTCCTTCCTTCCTTCCTTCCTTCCTTCCTTCCTTCCTTCCTTCCTTCCTTCCTTCGGCTTATTAAAAGAGTTGTCTGAATAGATTATTTTTCTCCTGATCAACAGAACCAACTTCAAATAAAATGAATGGACCTCTCCTTGCTTGTAGCCCTCAGAAGCACCCGAGAAGCAAAGACTCAAGAAACCTGCTGCCAGGTCCCTGGCCCAATTTAGTTTACTCTCATTCCTCAACTTCAAAGAGGAGAATCTAAGGATGATCTGAGAAGCTTATGTGATGCTAGAAATTTCTGGCTTGTGGGATTCAGGTCTTGATGTTCTGGGATCTTTCAGCATTATCAGCTGCCTCCATAAGGGCCAGCATCCTATTTTCTATTTTGCTCAGGCTCAATACATCCTTTCCAATTTGATGGAAAGGCACAATATCTAATAAATAAGTCTTTGAGCTTGCAACTGATATAAGGTGAAATCTAATAAGTCAGACTTTCTGAGAAGCAGTAGAGGTTATAAAATTGACTGCAGCAAAGATGTGTAAACTCGTATTCCCTCTTCCCCATATTTTAGATGTGCTACTGAGAGCCCCTAAGAAAGTTCCTATTGAACAATAGTGTTCAATGTGTTTAAATACATAGAAAGTAATCATATTAACTGCATTTAATTAAAATGGATCTCACACAGTAGGCTTCATTTTAAATTTGCTAGAATTATAAATTAAATTAAATTAAATTAAATTAAATTAAATTAAATTAAATTAAATTAAATTAAATTAAATTAAATTAAATTAAATTAAATTAAATTAAATTAAATTAAATTAAATTAAATTAAATTAAATATAGGCTTTGGGTTGATGCTACTCAGGTCTTTTCCTTAGTGTTGCCCCTGGTGTTTTGCTCAGATGGGTTCAGAAAAAGTTCTACACATCTACGGTACGCTTTGACCCATTCTTCCCCATTCCAACTTCATCCTGCTTGCACCTCATGTCATATAATTGTTTAGAAATCAACATTCCTTGTTTAATTGTAAGCTGGGAGCTTCATCCATTGGGAACAAGAGGTTGACTCTTGGAAATTACATCAGATATAGTAGCAACAGAACTGAAGAAGCTTCTTGGATGAGAAGTGAAACATCTTCAAGCAAAAAAACAAAGTCCAATTGCCTTTTGAAAAAGCACCTTTGGAACAACCATGACCTGGATGACTGAGAATCTCCATAGACATTTAGGTAGCAACCGGTTTCTTGGATGGAAGAAAGATGGACTCTCTGGGGATGGGTGAAAACTGGGGCACCAGCTTTGCAGCCATAGTTCATGAGAATAATGAAAACTAATAACCCAGGTCTAAAATTGATCAGTTAAAGATACACTGCATATGGGAACAGACAAATCTGGTGCCTTGTGCTATGAAAGCCAGGAGGAGGTCACCGCTGAGATGTCTAATATTTGGTCCTGAAGATCAAATATAGCCAATAATAATACTGCTTACACTGCATGGACTCTACTTAGATCATGGCATTAAGGATATTTACCCATGTAGTAGGGCTATATTACTATTATCCTTTTCACCTTTTCTGCTACCTTCTCCTATTGGTATTTTATGATTATACTACTTTGTTGTTTGTATGTACAGTGAGAACTTATGCACTGGAGACAAATTCCTCGTGTGTCCAATCACACTTGACCGATAAAGCTATTCTATTCTATTCTATTCTATTCTATTCTATTCTATTCTATTCTATTCTATTCTATTCCATTCCATTCCATTCCATTCCATTCCATTCCATTCCATTCTTTCTCTATTCTGTTCTGTTCTGTTCTGTTCTGTTCCGTTCCATTTCATTCTTTCTCTATTCTATTCTATTCTATTCTATTCTATTCTATTCTATTCTATTCTATTCTATTCTATTCTATTCTATTCTATTCTATTCTATTCTACTCTACTCTACTCTACTCTACTCTACTCTACTCTACTCTACTCTACTCTACTCTACTCTACTCTACTCTACTCCACTCCACTCCATTCCATTCCATTCTTTCTGTTCTGTTCCGTTCCGTTCCGTTCCATTCTTTCTCTATTCTATTCTATTCTATTCTATTCTATTCTATTCTATTCTATTCTATTCTATTCTATTCTATTCTATTCTATTCTACTCTACTCTACTCTACTCTACTCTACTCTACTCTACTCTACTCTACTCTACTCTACTCCGTTCCGTTCCGTTCCATTCCATTCCATTCCATTCTTTCTGTTCCGTTCCGTTCCGTTCCATTCCATTCCATTCCATATTTTCTGATCTAAAATAAAGATATGGATTTAACACATTCCTTTATCCCCTTAATCTCCAATTACCTTGTAAATAGACTGAAAATCTCAGCCTGCAATGACATTGAGGAGACATTGACCACAACTGCTGCAGAGTTAAGAACCCCCTGTTGCAAAATCAAGGAGACAGCTGCTCTGAATGAGTGAACGAACGAATGAATGTTACAAGGGAAGTGTATAGAAAGGAACACCTGCGTCAAACCTTTCCAGATCTGGCTTTAGAGACAGTCAAAGAGGCTGGTGACGAAGAAAAGATGTGAAAAGGGAAACAGCTGAATCAAAAGCAACCACTTCCGCACAGTGGTGGGATTCAGCCGGTTCGCACCACTTCGGCAGAACCGGTAGCTAATTTTTTGTTGCCCAGGCCCAGAATGGACTTCCAGAAGTGACATCCACACAGAGAACCGGTTGTTCACATATTTGAATCCCACCACTGCTTCCACAGGAAAGCTCAACTCACCACCAATGATACTTTGAAGCATTCTGAGATAAGCTAAGAAGCTGGAGCCTCTCTTGTAGAAAAAAACACACACATACCATTGAAAAACAGATTTCAGCATCAAGTGAACATTTTCCTTAGCCAAGCAAAATATTGACGTTCTTGAGTTTTTGAAGACACTGAAATTTTGTCATGGGAAACTGTCTTACCCAGGCTGAAACACAATAAAAATACTTTTTCGAAACTGAGGTCAGAAAGGTAAGCCTAAGCTCTATGGCTCTTCTGTGACATAAAGGGGACAGGCATCTTGATCATTAATACAGCCAAAGGAAGAAAAGAATCTAATCCTTTAGATAGTCCATGCTGAAAGTTGTAAATTTCCCAAATAAAATATTTATCTTTAAGCAGATTTTCCTGTGCTTTTTAAACTAGTGGACAGATCCAAAAAGACATCTCCAAAGTCAATTTAACGGAATTGGAAGGGACCCTGGAGGTCTTCTAGTCCAACCCTCTGATCAAGCAGGAGATCTTATAACATTCCAGACAAGTGGCTGTCCAGTCTCTTCTTAAAAAGCTCCAGTGATGGAGCACCCACAACCTCTGAAGGCAAGCCGTTCCACTGGTTGATTGTTCCTACTGTTAGGAGGTTTCTCCTTAATTCCAGGTTGCTTCTCTCCTTGATTAGTTTCCATCCATTGCTTCTTGTCCTGCCTTCTGGTGCTTTGGAAAATAGGTTGACCCCCTCTTCTTTGTGGCAGCCCCTCAATTTGATTTGATTTGTTTTTATTTATTTCTTATTTTATTTGATTTATGTGTTACTATTTATTATTTATTCATATTATTTATACAATAACAATAACAACAATAATAATAATAATAAAGTTGGAAGGGACTTTGTAGGTCATTTAGTCCAACCCCCTGCTCAGGCAGGAAACCCTATACCAGTTATATTATTATTTATTATATAGTTATATTATTATTTATTATTTATTATTAATCAGTGGAACGGTTTGCCTCCAGAATTTGTGGCTGCTCCAACACTGGAGATTTTTAAGAAGAGATTGGACAACCGTTTGCCTGAAATGGTATAGGGTTTCCTGCCTGAGCAGGGGGTTGGACTAGAAGACCTCCCAGGCCCCTTCCAAGTCCATTTTTCTGTTCTGTATTCTGTTATCTGTTACTTATTTATTTCTCATTTAATATTTGATTTGCAAAATATTGGTTAGGTCCAGGAACCTGTCCCTTGGTATAGCATTTTTTTCATCTTGCCTTCTTCAGGTTTTTAAAAAAAGGAATAGATTCCTCAGAGTAGAAGCAATACAAATTCAGGGGACACTTCTATAGACATCGTTAGCTGGGCAAAATATTAAAGAAGGGGTACATTAAATAAAAGAGTGGTGCATTTTGGTTCATGTTGTTTTTTAATGCCTTCTTGGACATATCAAGTGTTTGGGGAACCAACAAGTGATTACTTGATACCAGCAAATCATTCACACAACTAAAATTGCTTGGAACACACGAGACTGGCCTTTGCAGTGATTGTCTCCTTATCTTCTGCTTCCGTGCATTTTAAGAGCAGTTGAAATCCATTAACATTACTTGGCAGACATTTTTGTGGCTATGTTTATATGACCTGTCAAAATGATGCTTATCAAAGGAAGTGGCTCTGCTCCATTTCCCCCTCTTGTGAGGCCATTAGCAAGGGACCAAGAAATGCCTGCATAAAACTCTACTTTAGAGAGGTCAAGAGATGGCTTTGCATTTTGCTAAATGCAACAACCACTGCGAGGATTAATTGCGAATATAATTCTTAACGATCCCAAACAGGAAAACTGGTTCATCTCTCTTTCCCGAATTTGGTATAAACAAATTCACAACTGTGAATAAGAACTACTCCAAGCAAGTTTGCACACACAGAAAACTAATCATCTCCATGTCTCACGGGGGGGAGGGGGGGGAGAAATACATTCACAACAGCAGCAGCAGCAGCAACTGGCTTACAATGTCAGATGCAACTAGCCAGGAACATTCGTTGAGCACAGAAGAGCACAGAAGAGTTTCTTATTGCTATCTATGCATAAGAATCTAGTCAAGTAATGGCCAAAGCTAAATTGGCACTAGATAAGAGTCAATGGAAATCATGGGGTTCTGGACTTGGGTCCAGTGGTGGGATTCAGCCAGTTCGCACCACTTCGGCGGAACTGGTAGCTAATTTTTTGTTGCCCAGGCCCAGAATGGACTTCCAGAAGCGGCATCCACACAGAGAACCGGTTGTTCACATATTTGAATCCCATCTCTGGCAATGCAATGACTGCAAATTGATAACACATTTCACCCTGCCTTCCAGTTGAGCCTGGTCTTCTCCTATACCCACTGGCTGTCCAGAATATGTTTTTTTTCAGGAGACAAATGGGCTTTCTTGTTTTCCTTTGAAGATGTTTCGCTTCTCATCCAAGAAGCTTCTTCAGCTCTGACTGGATGGTGAGGAATGAAATGATTTATACTCCTTTCAGACAGCTGGTCATTTGCCTTCTTTTAGAGAGTTGTTGAGGCCACTTGGAGGCTTGTCTGTGTCCTCAGGGTCACCTGAGTGATGCAAATGGGTGTGGAGCTTTCTTGGAACTGCTGAAAGGACTGTGTTGTAGACTGGATATAGATGATGTCGGATCCCTCCCCCTGTGTTGAGAGACGGCTGTTCAATTTTGAAGCTTCTTGGGTGAGAAGTGAAACATCTTTAAAGAAAAACAAGAAAGTCCAGTTGCCTCATGAAAAAGCATCTTTGGGACAACTAGGATCTGGATCTTTATCTTCCTGGGCTCCAAGATCACTACAGATGGGGACTGCAGCCAATAAATTAAAAGACGCTTGCTCCTGGGGAGGAAAGCTATGGCAAATTTAGACAGCATACTAAAAAGCAGAGACATCACGCTGCCAACAAAAGTACGTATAGTCAAGGCCATGGTTTTCCCTGTTGCAATGTATGGCTGTGAAAGTTGGACCATAAGAAAGGCTGAGCGCCGAAGAATTGAGGCCTTTGAACTATGGTGCTGGAGAAGACTCCTGCGAGTCCCCTGGACGGCAAGGCGATCAAACCGGTCAGTCCTAGAGGAGATCAACCCTGACTGCTCTTTAGAAGGCCAGATCCTGAAGTTGAAACTCAAGTACTTTGGCCACCTAATGAGAAGGAAGGACTCACTGGAGAAGAGCCTAATGCTGGGAAAGATGGAGGGCAATAGAAGAAGGGGACGACAGAGAATGAGGTGGCTGGATGGAGTCACTGAAGCAGGAGGCGTGAGCTTAAATGGACTCCAGAAGATGGTAGAGGACAGGAAGGCCTGGAGGAACGTTGTCCATGGGGTCGCGATGGGTCGGACATGACTTCGCAACTAACAACAACAGGATCTGGATGACTGAGAATCTCCATGGACATATGCCCACTGGATTTCGGTTGGCACTTTGGAATGGCTTTACACTAATCCAGCAAGATTTTTTTTATATAATTGCTTTTTCAAAGTCCAGTCCTCCCTCTGGACTATTTCCTCCTGGTCACCACCAGATCTAGTTTACTGAACCACAGACACAGTCCAGCCTGCTCTTTTTGTAAAGAATGAATGCTGCCTGCTCACTTTCTCTTTAAAAATTGGTTTACTTCAGCTTTCTACTTCTGTATAAATTTGGGTGGATGTTTATAATCTCTCTTCCTGCAATCTTTTCTGTAACAAGTACATTTTTTAAAAAAATGGCCTTCCCCGGTTAAAACAGGCCATATTTCATATAATATAACCTCCATCTGAAAAATTTTAAATGAAAAGACTGCACTTACGATTTGTGGTTTTGGTGATTAGAAAAAAGAAGGATAATATAGAAAAGACATAATTTTATAACTACTTATATTTGCTACAAAGGAAATCGGAAACTATAGGTAGTAGTCCTTGACTTACAACAGTTCATTTAGTGACCAGTTGAAGTTACAACGGCACTAAAAAAGGTGACTTATGGCTGTTCTTCACACTTACAACCATTGCAGCATTCCTGTAGTCACCTGATCAAAATTCAGATGCTTGGCAACTGGCATGCACTTATGACAGTTGCCATGTCCCAGGGTCATGTGATCCCCTTTTGCGACCTTCTGACAAGCAAAGCCAATGGGGAAGCCAGATTCACTTAACAACCGTGTTACTAACTTGACAACTGCAACGATTCATTTAACAACTGTGGCAAGAAAGGTCATAAAATGGGGCAAAATTCACTTAACAAATGTCTTGCTTAGCCACAGAAACGTTGGACTCAATTGTGGTCGTGGGCTACATATTTCTTGCTATTTCTTTTTATTCTTTCTTTCTACACTTTTGCTTTTTTTTCTTTCTTCTTCCTTCCTTCCTTCCTTCCCTTACTGCTTTTACCCTTCACTGGTTTGCGTTAGCTTTCATGTTCTTTGTAAAACTTTCAGTTAAAGAATTGCATTCAAGAAAATTGAAGAAAAATATGAAATTAAAGAAAATTAATTACACTAAAGAATTAAAGAAAACTATGAAAACTTTTAAATCAATTCACTCCACATTTTTAAAACCCCACTCCCCTCCTCCTGGCTGATCCTGAATCCTGCTCTTTGGAGGGAGCTTTAAATAACTGGAAATAATATATTATTTGCAGCCAATCCTTTTGCCTTGGCGGAGTTTCGCTTCCATCTGTAGCTAGCACAAGCTGGTGGATCACGCTGAATAAACTCTGCTCCGTGGCGCCTTTCCATTCCCAAGTGCTAGAAATACCAAAAGCGTATTTCACCCACTGTAGGCAGCTGAAGCTTTGCCAAAGGGAAAAAGACAAGGGAAATAGAAAGCAAGTTTGCATAAATATGAATCCACCTGACTATATCATCCTATTTATCTCTCAGGTAAAAGGAGAAAGAAAAGACGAGCCTGTAATCTACGTCCCCTCCAGTCCACAGAATATTTTTCGGCTTACGGGCTTTTTCGGCAGAGTTGTTTTGGGAAACCCTTTTTGAAGATAAAACCGGACATTTATGTGCAAATGATCCAGATATAAATCTTCTGCACTTTCATAGAGAAAGATTTCTGCACTGCGAGGTTTATTCTGTATTATTCATAGATCAGTTTTCATGTTTGCTGGCCAAGGTTATTGAGGTCCATCTGAGTCCAGTTGACTCTTCCTGCAGTATATCAAATTATTATCAGTGCTCATAAAACCCCCATAATTTATTAAGATACATGCCTGCGGCCGCGAGGACAAATTTTGCACAACCCTGGGAAAAAGACATTGTACCTTATACTTAACCCTTTCCATGCTGTCTGGAAATCAACCCAAGCCATACCGAAATTAACTTCTGTTTTGATTTGTTTTAAAGATTGTTTGTTCCTCCTGATTTATTATTATTATTATTTTGTAATTTCCCTTTTGTCAACTGGGCAGAGAGAATTTCTCTTCAGATACATGGAATTTGCTCTTATTCCTGGGAGTATTTTGAGTGTCGTAGAGAAACAAGTGATTGGTCTATATAGTCTTCAGGCAGGGCTTGTTTTCTTTGCCATTTTTCCACCAAAAAGCTTCTTCTAGTTGTCACCCAATCTCCCTTTGGATGACACATTTGGAAGTCTGTTGGCATGCCATGTGTGATCTCCCTGAATGGCTACCATAATGCACATGGATAGTTACAAAATACCCATTTGGGATAAGAGAGAGACAGCAGGAGGCAAGGGATAAAACGGCTGGAGAACAGAGGTTCTAGTCCATTCTTAGGCATAGAAACTGGGTGACCTTGGGTCAACCCTTCTGCTCAGCCCAAGAACCAGTGTGATGTAGTGATGAAGGATAACCTGGGATCCAGGTTCTAGTCCCTCACAGACAAGGAAGTTCCTCCTTCTCAGCACAAGGGATTAATGGAGAGAATGCAGGACTTGGAGAGGTGAGGCCTGGATGCTATTCTAGACTTGGCCACAGAAAGTTCTTGGGTGACTTTGGGCCAGTCCTTCCCTCTCTGGCCAAAGGTGGTGCAGTGTGAAAGATGCCTGTGTAGCAATGGTGAAGGTACTGGATCAGGAGTAGAGAGACCCAGATTCTAGTCTCTCCTCAGCTACTCACTTTGGTCAGCTCCTCCCTCTCAGCCAAGTTTCTATGTGGTGGGATGGTGTAGGTGCTAGACGCAAAGTGGGTCAGAGTAGACTCGTGTTCTAGGTTTCTCATAGCCATAGACACTTCCTGGAGGACAAGATCAGGTTGTCCCTCTCAGCCCCAGGATATATGTGAGATGGTTGTGAACAAAGAGTAGATAGACCCATTCTACTTCCCCTTCAGCCATGGAGGACTTAGGGTCAGGCCTTCTCCCTCAGCCCAAATCAGTATCAAGTTTTATAACAAAACAAGCAGAAATCTACAACCAGGTGGACAACACTCTGAACCACAACAGCCCTTTTATCAGAAAGCAAACTGGTCCACCATCCTTTTGTTTCTTTCTTTAGCTTCCCTCCTGAGAAGTCCCTCAGCATTCTGACTGAACATTCTCTTCTTGTTGTCATGGGTAAAAATGTGAATTTATTTCAAAGCACTGGGCTCTAGTCATTTATATTTTTCTCCCTACAATGTCAAAGCGACGGTCTTTCCAGTACTACTGTTACAGGGTGAGAGTTGGATACTGATAAAGAACCAGAGGAAGAAAATAAATGACTCTGAATTATGGATTTGGGGGTCATTACTAAGAATACCATGGATGACAAGAGGAGCCAATCAATCAGTCTTAAATAAAAAATGACTGCTCCCTTGAGGCAATGATTAGCAAGCAGACACTCACATCTTTGGGGCACGTGAATTATGAACTAGATGGGCCAGAAAAAGCAAATATGTTTGGCAAGCTTGCAGAAAGGAGAAGATGGCAAGAATAGAGAAGGATCAAGGATGGCACTGAATTCTCTCTGGAAGAACCAGTGAGTTGTCACCAGAAACAGATTAAGATGGTAAAGATTTCTCCAGATGGTCACCAGAAGTCGGACTTGAGTTGGTGGCAGTTAACCAAGGACAATTCTGCACTGCAGGTTATCCTACTCATCTCCCATGCTATTCCTAAATGTTTCATAAGCCATCTTAAGAAATTCTAATCCAGAGAACAATGGGGTGGTGATGGGACTGAGCTAGCACTCAGTAGAAACTATGGCCACTCAAGATTGGATAAAGTTCTTTGATAGTAGGAAACCATCAAAGAACAGGAATTGGATTTCTGAAAAGACCTTTTTTTTTTTTTTTTGCTAGTAAGGTATTGTAACAAAATCTTGAAAGCCTGCTAAAGCAATGGTCTAGAGATCAACTTATATCTAGCATATTTAAGACAGAGTGACTTGAGTCTCTTTCTCACATTTCTTCTTTCCTCTGGATTCAGGAATCTTTCCTATAATGTTCCTCCTCCCTGCTCCATGTGCCCAAGGGCATTGCACCCCAATCTGATTGGTTGTTCCTCTCCTTCTTGCTCTTCTCATTCATGCAGGAAAGGCAGCAAGCCTTACTGGCGGGCTTCTGTTGGGCTGATTTATCCATGCCTCACCTCCCTTTCAGCAATTGTTTGCTCCTCACTAGTCTCTGTACTATTCCTTTGCACACAAGGATACCATCACACTCCCTATCTACATTATCTCCTTAACTAACGCCGACCCTTTCGTTTTCTTTTCCCCCTTATTATCGTAGCATCAGTGCAACAATGCCAAAATAAGAACAATATAGAATAGGTTGCTCTTTCTTTCCTACAGGTATATACCCCAGAAGGTCTATGGGACTGCCCTTGTCCATGTCTTTTTCTCTTGTGGATGTCCTGCAGTCTGCCTTCCTGTGTCCTTGCAGCAAAATGGATGGCAAACAAATTTAATAAATAAATAAGTAAGTAAATAAGTAAATAAATAAATAATTTCCTTCCTTCCTTCCTTCCTTCCTTCCTTCCTTCCTTCCTTCCTTCCTTCCTTCCTTCCTTCCTTCCTCCCTTCCCTCCCTCCCTCCCTCCCTCCCTCCCTCCCTCTTACCAATGCTGCCTTGAAGAATCTAGGCTGTGTGCCATTCCATCATTCCTTCCACTAACATACCTTCAAGATGTCCCCCTTTTTTCAATGCTGTCACAACTGTCAGCTGTTTGTTTAGGAGCTTGATGCAACGTTCTTATCTAGCACTATCACAAAGTGCTACTACAATACATTGCACATTTTATTTGGGTTCACGTCAAATTGTGGTATGTCTCTACCTTTCAGTTCCAGGGCAGTGAGATGTTCCCTCTGTAACTTTCCTGTTAACTGACAGAATCTTTCAGGTCATCTATCATGTTGTCAGGTTTTGCTACTTGACTTCAAAAATGCAACAGAAGCTGCTTCCTGAAGATTAGGTCCCACCCACGGAAACTTTCTTTCTCTATATTTTTCTATGTTTGCTTGTTTTGCTGGCTTCCGGCCACAGTAAGGTTTTATCTACCTATCTATCTAGAGGTTTTTCTTTGGCAGAAGCAAGGAGAAATATTGCATACGGTGGACAAGGGTGGGAAAGGAAGTGTAATGGGTTTAGCATAGTCTGGGGAGAAACTGAACGAGACTTACAAGGAATATCAAGAATGAAGTGAGCAGGAGGTTTTACAGGGGCCAGAAAAATCACCATTTTGAGCCCGCCTTGGGTCAATTGTTAGATTTACAATGTGTTGATTTTATAACTTTGAAACTGTAGATTTTTTAAAGAGAGAAATGAGAATGGAGATTGGAACAGTCCACTTTGCCAGTCAGGAATGAGGATATGGAAAGCTGTTCGAACAATCATAGTTGTGACTATTAATTAAACCAAGACAGAACACTTGAAACAAGGCTTAAGGGCAGAAACCTCCTCACCACCATCACTACATTTGAATCACAGGCGCAAATCGTAGACAGAGGCTGCTTTTGTGATGAGCTAGGACTGGGAGGAACAAACACCATCCATTTCTTGCACTTTCAAAGAGGTGACCCGTGCTGGACACAGGCAAAGCAGGATGTGCAGACATGGCCTGAGTGAATGAATGAATAGAATAGAGCAGGAAGGGACCTTGGAGGTCTTCTAGTCCAGCCCCCTGCTCAAGCAGGAGAACCTATACCATCTCAGACAGGTGATTGTCTAATCACTTCTTAAAAATCTCCAGTGATGGAGCGCTCATGATTTCTGGAGGCAAGCTGTTCCACTGGTTAAGTGTCCTCACTGTCAGGAAGTTTCTCCTTAATTCCAGGTTGCTTCTCTCCTTGATCAGTTTCCAACCATTGTTTCTCGTCCTTCCCTCTGGTGCTCTGGTGAACAACCTGGCCCCCTCTGCCTTGTGGCAGCCCCTCATATACTGGAACACGGCTATCATGTCTCCACTATTTCTTCTTTTCTTTAGACTAGCCAAACCCTTCCTGCAGACCTTTTCAGCTCTACCAGAAACTGAGGGAAGAGCCGTTGGTGCAATTGTGAAGGGTCAAAACATTTTGGCATAGTGAGTTTTTCACTGTCCTTCAGGGCGCACCCATTGCTGCTTCAATGGAGGCCATTCCCTTTGCTGATGGTTGTTTCGTTTCAGCTCTCCCAGCATTGTAAGTCCCAGACAGCCATAGTTTCTCAATCTGGTTCTTTGCAAAAGTGCCGGTCTTAATGGTCCCCTGTCAACATTGGAAAGCTGCAATGACCTTGCCTCTCTCTTTGTTTTTGGGGACTCACTTTGCTGACCCCCATCCGGGGATTTCACTTGATCATGCTGGAAATAACTCATGTGCCACATTACGGGCAGGTTGCTAATGTTATCACTTACCTTCTCAAATCAGCATTTTCCAGAAGTGAGGCCTGCAGTTTAATTGCCAAGTTTGTAAAAATCATCTGTCTTCTACTTCATTAGTGCTGGCTCATAACTTCAGAGTGAGATCATGAGATTTCTGTTTTATAGAACTCAAATGCTCTCAGATATCTTTTGAGGTGAGGCTCAATTCTTGGACCATCATGAGTTCATTGTTTTATTGGCAATCAAATGGCAGTGCCTTGCCACTGCTTTCTTACAGAATATATTTTTTTTCTTTTTAATTTCCCAGTCTAACTTAAAACCCTTTGTTTTCCTTGGAGGTCTCCCACCCACAAATAAATAAAGTCTGACCTTAGTTAGCCAACTTCCCCTGGCCCAGCAATGAGAGGCTAATAGCCTTATTTTCTTTCTAACAGCATCTGGTTAAAACTCAACAGTTTTAAAGAGCTCGTTTTAAAGGAATGGCATTGCCATTTTCAATCGGATATGAATAATTGCATGAGATTTACTGTTGTAGATTTGGAGCGTTTTCCCCATGTTATGTAAGCGATGCCTACAGAAGGAAAAGAAAGAGAAAGGGGAGTTTATCACTCTCTTGTTTATTTGAAAGGCCCTGAGTTAAACATATTCTTTAAAAAAAATGCAATTGGCATGCTGACTGACGGAGCTATTTTGCCTTTAGGATACTTTAAATCCTGCCTGATGGAATTAAAGTGGAATTAAAGAGGCAAAAAAGGAGTGCGGGAAGACAGCCATTTTCCCCCTGCAGAATGCAGCTCCTTGCAGCTTCTCCAAGGAAGAACTCTTCTTGAGTTCTTGTTCCAACTGCATCAGAATGCATTTAATTAAATTCTCATCTTGCTAATCCCCGCAGTTACTGATGATCCCCCATAGTGAGCCATTGTTCTCGAAAGCAGAAACCAGCAGGGAAAGTTAGGGAATGAGCTTCAACTAGTGTTCGCCTCAGCTGGTTAAAAGATGGGGAACAGCTTTTGGGGCATTTCCATGGAACAAGTGTCTTCTTGACACATGGGGAACCCAAGCGAACAATACAGGTAGCCCTCGACTTACGACCACACAGTTCGGCCCAAAATTTCCATTGCTAAGTGAGACAGATGCTAAGTGAATTTTGACCCATTTTTTTTTACCTTTCTTGCCACAGTGTTTAAGTGAATCACTGCAATTGTTAAGTTAATAACAAGGTTGCTGAGTGAATCTGGCTCCCCCATTGACTTTGCTTGTCAGAAGGTCACAAAAGGTGACAGCAATAGCACTTAGCAATAGCACTTAGACTTATATACACGTCACAGTGTTTTACAGCCCTCTCTGAGCACTTTACAGAGTCAGCCTCTTGCCCCCAACAATCTGGGTCCTCGTTTTACCCACTTCAGAAGGATGGAAGGCCGAGTCGACCTTGAGCTGGTGAGAATCGAACTGCTGGCAGTCGGCAGAATTAACCTGCAATACTACATTCTAACAACTACGCCACCATGGCAGATAGACAGACAGACAGACAGACAGACAGACAGACAGATAGATAGATAATAGAGAGAGATTAGATAAATAGAGAGAGAGAGAGAGGTGAAAGATAGAAAGAGAGATAGATAATAGAGAAGATAGATAGATAGATAGATAGATAGATAGATAGATAGATAGAGAGAGAGAGAGAGAGAGAGAGAGAGAGAGAGAGAGAGAGAGAGAGAGAGAGAGAGAGAGAGAGAGAGAGCAATCGCAATAGCACTTAGACTTATATACCACTTCACAGTGTTTTACAGTCCTCTCTAACCAGTTTACAGGGTCAGCCTCTTGCCCCCAACAATCTGGGTCCTCATTTTACCCACCTCAGAAGGATGGAAGGCTGAGTCAACCTTGAGCCAGGGAGAATCGAACTGCTGACAGTGGGCTGAGTCAGCCTGCAATACTGCATTCTAACCACTATGCCACTATGGACCTTGGGGGTCATGATCACGTGACCCCAGAACAATGCAACCATCATAAATATGAGTCAGTTGCTAAGCATCTGAATTTTGATCACGTGACTGTGGGGATGCTGCAATGGTCGCCAGTGTGAAAAATGGTCATAAGTCACTTTTTTCAGTGATGTTGTAACTTCGAACGGTCATTAAACAAATTGTTGTAAGTCAAGGACAATATGTGGTTGTGTGAAAGAGCTATTTCAAGGAAGTAGTAGGGGACTGTTCAGAGCAGCCAATGAGCTATCCTTACAAGAGAGGGCAAACAAGGCCACGGATTAGAGGTATAGATTTAGAGCTAATTGAAAGGTAGAAGGGCAAGTTTGGAAATAACCACTATAATGCAAACAGAAATGCCATCCAGCGTAGCCAGGCAGACCTGTTATTTAATATCCTGTCCACGTTCAATCTGATCTCCCGTCTTGTCTTTAAAGTGGACATGGGATCAGTGTACACAGATGTTACCTCCCATCTGTCAGACCTCAGGCCAGGCATAGTTATAAATCTTCACTCCCTGGAAACTTGAATCCTCTTTGAAGAACTAGATAACTGGAGAAGCTTCAGAGACCCAGGGCTGATTGATGAATTGCTTCATTGCAGATAAGAAAGAAGACAGACAGGTGCAGAATTTGACTACGGTAGAAATCCAAATGTTCTTCTAAATGTTAGCCCTGGCGTTTGAAGTATTTTCAGAACAACAGAACAGAATAACAGAGTTGAAAGGGACCTTGAAGGTCTTCTAGTCCAACCCCTGCTCAAGCAGGAGACCCTATATCCATATATCCCTACACGGTTGTCCGGTTTCTTCTTAAAAACCTCCAGTGTTGGAGCACCACAACTTCTGGAGGCAAGTCATTCTCCCACCATGTTGAATCAAAAACCTTCCTTTCCCAGGCTTCAGACTGGGGAGTACCCAGCATTGTCCACAGAAGCCAGTTTGGTTTAGAGGCTGGGGTACCAGGCTAGAAAGTAGAAAGTCCTAATCCATCTTAGCCATGAAAACCAGCTGGATGACTTTGGGCCAGTCATTGTCTCTCAGCCCAACTCCCTTCACTGGGGTTGTTGTTGTTGTTGTGGAAAAAATAGAGGAAGGAGGAGGATTAGCTATGTCTGCCAACTTACTTGCAGAAATAATAAAGGCTGGATGGGGCGTGGTGGCCTAGCAAGTAAGATACTGGGCTTGTCAGCCAGAAGGTTGGCAGTTTGAGACCCAAGGTCTGCATGATGGGGAAAGTGCTTGTTCTTGCCTCAGCTCCTGCCAACCTAGCAGTTTGAAAGCACGCAAATGCAAATAGATAAATAGGTACCACTCAGATGGGAAGGTAATAGCATTCAATGCACCTCAGTGTATAGTCATGCTGGCCACATGACCATGGAAATGACTTTGGACAATTCTAGTTCCCTCGGGTAAGAAGCAGAGATGAGCACCCACCCGCCTGAACAGGGGAAACCTTTACCTTCATCTAGCAACAATGGGGCATTGGAAGATCTGCAAGAAATATCATTTGCCTGTAAGCAAGAACTGGTGGGATCATAAAATAGAGAAAGTCACAGAAAATGATAAAGTTAAACTGCTCTGGGACTTCAGAATTCAAACAGACAAGCACCTGCAACATAACACCCCGGACTTAACAATTGTCGATAAGAAAGACAAAAAAGTCTGGATAGTGGACGTGGCAGTGCCTGGAGACAGCAGAATAGACGAGAAAGAACTGGAGAAGATAACAAAATACAAAGACCTACAAATAGAAATAGAAAGACTGTGGCAAAGGCAAGCAAGGGTAGTACCAATAGTAATAGGTGCCTTGGGTGCAATCCCAAAACAACTGGAGCACCACTTGAACACCATTGGCACTGACAAATTCGCCATTAGTCAATTGCAAAAGGCGGCCTTACTAGGAACTGCTTCCATCCTGCGACGATATCTGTAATAACATCAAAGATCCACATCTGCCTATCCCAGGTCCTTGGTAAGGACTCGATAGGTAGACAAAAATGCCAAATCCACTCTGAACATCTGGCTGACTGTGCGATGATCCTCAATAACAACAACAACAACAACAATAACAAATAATGATTTTAAAAAGTTATGTTTGGTTGTTTAGTAATATTTAGCTGTTGATCTCTAAAAGGACACTAAAAAAGAAAAATCTCATTTAAAATAAGCAAGGGTAGCAGTAACGTTTCTCTGCAAATGTGTTTATTTGCATATATTTTCCAGCCTATATTTTTAAAAACGTTCTCAAGGCATTGCAGAGTAGAAGGAAAGTTATCATGGGAATTTGCCAATGTTGCCTTGCCTATCCAGCCTAGTGAAATCTTACCAAATCTTCCAGCCTCTTTTGCTTTGGAACCATAAAATTCCTAGACTGTCAGACAGCAATTGTAATAGTTCAAATGTATCAGACACAGGGGAGGGACTGACTATCACAATCACAGCAGGAGCATAAATATTTTCTTTCAGCAGAACCAAGAGTGTGAATGCAAAAATAATCAAGAGTCCATGCAGTTGTAGAGATGGAAGCTACACGAACAAAACAACAATCAAGAAATAATAGGTGGAAGTTGTTCAAGAGAGATCCAGTCTAGAGCTAAGGAGAAATTTTCTGACAGTGAGAAGAATTAATTAATGGAAAAGCTTACCTACCTCCCACCTCCCCTGAAGTTGTGGGTGTTCCATCACTGGAGGTGTTGAAGAATATAGACCGATCAACCATTTGACTGGATGGTATAAGGACTCCTGCCTTGAGCAGGAGGTTAAACTAGAACAGGGGTCCCCAATCCCCGGTCCATGGACCGCTACCGGTCCATGGCATGCCAGCAACCGGTCCGCACAAACAAGCAAAGCCCCATCCGCGAGATGCAGGCAGCACACAAAACCACGCACTCTCCGGTCTGTGGAAAAACCTTTCTCCACGGAACCGGTCCCTGGTGCCCAAAAGGTTGGGGGCCTCTGAACTAGAAGACCTCTGAATTCCGTGACAGTCCTATGATTCTATGAAATAACTCCCCCCCCCCTTTTTACAACCTGTATGTCTTTCGATTTGGGATAGGGTTGGGGTGACTGGATTTTGCTGAGCATTTGCTGGCTGGATGCCCTTCCCGATGCCTACGCAGAGTTAGCAGCTGTTGTTTCCTCTCTGCGCTCTGGAAGGGAAATGTCTGCCACTATCTAGAACTCAAACTCTCAGCCTTCCGAGTGGGAGACAAGCATCTTCTCCTCCAGGCCACCATGCTGCTCACTATGAAATAACAATAATGCAATATATTTGTGTCTTAAGTGTCCATCAAATAATGGCACGAGTGGTGCCCAGTTGCGAAAAAATACTGGACTAAAATAAGAAGATGGATGGAAGAAATAATAGATCAACCCGTAGACTGGAAACCAGAGATCTTTCTGCTGGGTATTTTAAACAGAAAATATAGTAAAGAAACACGGTACTTAATCCTACATATAACAACGGCAGCAAGAATAGTCTACGCACAGTTCTGGAAAAATGAGAATATACCTTCAGAGGAAGAAGTGATAAGAAAAATCCTGGACTGTGCGGAGATGGACAAATTAACAAAAGAGGTAAAAGAAAAGGAAGACACAGAGTACTATCTAATATGGAATAAGTGGTATGATTGGTTGGAGATTAGAAATAATAAATGAGAATAAATGTGGAAAGGTCAAAAATGGAAAATGTGTGTATAATAATGTATAGTAACAATATGTATTATTTTTAGTATGAAGTATAGTATG
Source organism: Azemiops feae (assembly GCA_023970755.1). Taxonomy (NCBI): domain Eukaryota; kingdom Metazoa; phylum Chordata; class Lepidosauria; order Squamata; family Viperidae; genus Azemiops; species Azemiops feae. The sequence continues at coordinate 199,140 of JALGBA010001852.1, forward strand.
AAGGAAGAAAAATGGAAACAAGAAACAATGGGACAACAAGGACAAATATATTTAAAGAAGAATAAGGGAGGGAAATGTAAATAATAGAAGATTATCGTTACGAAATTGCTGTTAAAAAAAAGAGAGTATACAAATAATGGCATGAGTGGGGAGGGTAATGGTGATGATGTAATATATTCATGTAGACCAGCCGCTATGGGGTTATGCTCAGGGACACAGCAAGTCAGACCTTGGTTTCTACATTCTCCTAGTCAGCAACCTACAACTGCCAGGTGTTGAGAAGGAGGGATGGGAGTCCAGTGCTTCTACATTCTTTGGCCAAATATCCTGCAAGAGAATTTCTCAAAGGCCTCTTTGCTTTAAGCCCCAAACCGTTAGGGTTTTGTAGCTTAGGCAAGGTGATCTAACTGGTCCCATTCCAAATCTTGGCCCTGTTCACATGACTCAGCTAACCCAGGGATCATCAGTTCATTCCCTTTTGTGCGTTAGAGGCACAGGATCCAAACTGACTGAGTCCAAAGCCAAGTTTTTAGTCCCATCCAAGTTGGAAAGGCTTTCGGTTCCAATTGTGTCACTGCAAACGGGTGCATGGGGGCACACCCGGCCTCTGTCCCTTTGTCACTGCCTCTCCTCTGTGACTGGGAGGGGGGGTCGTGAAAACCAGCATTGCCGCTGAAATGGTGTGCCCGGAAAAGCTCATTTTTGCAGAGCTTCTTGAGGACTTCACCCCCATCATGCACATTGAAAAGGACAATTAAGTAGTTCACAAAATGGTCATGGAATTAGTAGACGTAAAGGGAGTTTGTTTACCTTTCTGGATTGAGTTTTGTTATCAGCCCAGCTTGGCATAGTGAGAAAGGGATTTTATCTTTTCTATGTAAGGCTCCTGAAGTTGAGTTTATACAATAAATTTAAGCTGGTTACCAAATAGTTCAAAGCACCAAAGAGTTTATCATTGCTACCTCTACAGAAGAATCTGATCTACAAACAGGCAAAGCTAAATTGGTGCTAGATAAGAGTCAATGGAATTCGGGGGGGAAGGGGGTTGGACTTGGGTCTCTTGTGGCTGCCTAATGATTCCAAACTGATGACACATTTAACCCCACCTTCCAGCTCAGCCTGTTAATCACTTACACCAGCCTGGGGAATGGCAGCTACCTGTAGAGGATGCTAAAATTTGGATTCCTGTACAGAACAAGCCTTTGGATGCTGTGATCTAAATGGTCACTTCCAAATCTGCAATTTATGATTCCATCCAGTGCAATGAACTCTCTTTTAAGTATTCCATCTATATGCACATAAATAAAACCGACAGTATCATAGATTCAAGCGGAAGAGAGAGAAAGAAGGGTTATTGCAGCAAAAACATTACCCGATGCAAATCAGAAATGTCTGCAGGGTATAATAAAAAAAACATAAAGACGGTAGCTGTGATGGTGCACCCAAAACTCTGCCTGTTTTTTTAAAGGTTTTTATACATTTAGTAGGTTACCCATATTTAAAGAAAACATGCTTACGATGTCATATGACGCTACCAAAAGAATTATTTCCCACCTTAGACTAACATTTATTATCAGTTAGGTTTGCAGCGATTTCTTCCCAAGAAATTGAATAGGTACCTTCTAACGATCTCATTTCTTAGAAGCTGGTTTATGCAATACAGACAATAATAGTCTCTGGATTACAAGCATTACCAAAGCTGTGGTGGCGCAGTGGTTCGGATGCAGCATTGCAGGCTAATTCTGCTGACTGCCAGCAGTTCGATCCTGACCGGTTCAAGGTTGACTCAGCCTTCCAGCCTTCCGAGATTAGTAAAATGAGGACCCCGGATTGTTGGGGGCAAGATGCTGACTCTGTAAACCACCCAGAGAATGCTGTAAAGCACTATGAAATGATATATAAGTGCTATAGCTATTGAAAAGTACAGGAAGTTCAAACAAAAATAAGAGGTGAGTGATTTCCCCCTCCATCAATCAAAGCCATAACAGACCAGAGTACACAATTCTGCTTCAGTTTATAGCAATTTGCAATTTATAAACCTTTGGTCCTTCCAGCTGGAGGTGATGAGAGTTGAAATATGTCTGGAAGGTGGAGAATTATATCCACGCTATATTAGCTGCATCTGCTCGCTCTCTCTGTTTCCAACTCAAGATTGATTTAGTACTCAACCGCTCTTAAATGGTTTCTTTGCTCAATCAAGATTTGCAAAATTCTTTCTCCCAGAACTGTGGAGTGACATTTGGACAGATGCTAACTCATTAGACTTGTTTGTTTGTTTGTTTATTTTTAAAAAAGTTTTATATGCTGCTGTATTATAGCACGCCTTTTTTGTGAGATTGAATTTTCGATGTGATCGTATTTCCAATTATAGATTTTAGTCTGAGGGGTCCTTGATGCTGTCTGAGCTTGATAGTTTTCTTGCAGGTGTTTCATTACCCAAACTAGTTGACACCGTCAGATCTTAGTCTACATGGTAAACACCATCTTGGACCTGCCAAATAAGGTAGCAATAGATAGTAACCCTAACAGACTGAGCTATATCTTACAGTCAGAAATAGCAATAGCAATCGCACTTAGACTTATATACTACTTCATCATTCTTTGCAGCCCTCTCTAAGCAGTTTACAAATGTCAGCATGCCAGCCACCCAGCTAAAGCAAGCAAGCAAGCATCTATATCAGGCAGCAATGAAATAGGAAGATGCTGGAGGCGAATGACCACTTTAGTGACTTCATAAAAGATAGCAATAGCACTTAGACTTATATACTGCTCCACAGTGTTTTACAGCCCTCTCTAAGCAGTTTACAGAGTCAGCATCTTGCCCCCAACAATCTGGGTCCTCGTTTTACCGACCTCAGAAGGATGGAAGGCTGAGTCAACCTTGAGCGGGTGAGAATTGAACCACTGGCAGTCGGCAGAATTGGCTTGCAATACTACATTCTAACCACTTCGCCATCATGGCAAAAGAAATAGAACTAGCACTTAGACTTATATACTGATTCAGAGCACTTTACAGCCCTCTCTAAGCGGTTTAGAGAGTCAACATATTGGCCCCCAACAATCTGGGTCCTCATTTTACCGACCTTGGAAGGATGGAAGGCTGAGTCAATCTTGAGCCAGTCAGGATCGAACTCCTGGCAGTGAGCTCAGCCTGCAGTATCACATTCTAACCACTGTGCCACCATGGCGCAGAAAACTACATAACCTATGAAACAGTAATTGATTTGCCTTTCCAGGTGGTTCTTCCAACCCGTACCAATCTATTTTAATTATTTCCCAAGGAAATGGTCGTGTGCAAAATAAACTAGGAAGCAACCGAGATTATTTTCCCTCCCAGTCGTGTGGATCCTCCAGACGTTAATAGGCTGGGTTGAAAACAAGGGGAAGGAGAAGAAAGAGGATTGAAGAAGTAAATAAACATACACCGAAATGTCACGTTGCTGTCTGAATTAAGACAAATGAGAAAGGTCATTGCAAGCCAGGATTATCAGAAGCTTTTCATAAATCACATTAATTACCTATTTGTGTGTTACATTTTGGTTTATATATGAAGTTGCAGATATGTTTTTTTTTTTTTTTATGGAATGCATAAGCTCAAAGAGGATCTGTAGACATATTTATCCTCTGGTACTATTTTTAGAGCAAAATATTAAGCACATGCAGTAATGACAAATTGTTCCCTTCAGAATCATTAGATTACACTGCAGCGGGATTTAGGAAGACACCTGAGGCTCACTACTGGCTGAGTTGAAAGAAAGGAGCAATTCCTAAATCACTGTGAGATGCTCAGAAAGGGTGGATAGACCAGCATTATTCAACCAGTGGCTGAAAGACCTTGTCAGAAGGAATATCTGATTAATGGTTATTAAAATACAAACTGGAGTCGTAAGATATTATTATTAACTCAGCTGTTCAAAAAAATGGCATTCCTATCATTTTCTCTCCGGTAGAAATAGGCTGATCTTTTCAGCTAGTGGGGAATTCTGGGACATTGACAGCTGGTCCTGAACGGTCTCACATAAACCGACAGCAAACTGTACTCCTTACTAGCACTAATGATGTTACCTAGTTGGGTAATGAAATGTCTGCAAGAAAACAAGCAACCTCAGAGAGCACCCAGGACCCCATAGTCTGTCCTTCCTTCCTTCCTTCCTTCCTTCCTTCCTTCCTTCCTTCCTTCCTTCCTTCCTTCCTTCCTTCCTTCCTTCCTTCCTTCCTTCCTTCCCTCCCTCCCTCCCTCCCTCCCTCAATTCCACTCCCTTCTAGCACTGATGATGTTACCTAGTTGGGTAATGAAATGTCTGCAAGAAAACAAGCAACCTCAGAGAGCACCCAGGACCCCATAGTCTGTCCTTCCTTCCTTCCTTCCTTCCTTCCTTCCTTCCTTCCTTCCTTCCTTCCTTCCTTCCTTCCTTCCTTCCTTCCTTCCTTCCTTCTTTCCTTCCTTCCTTCCTTCCTTCTTCCTTCCTTCCTTCCCTTCCTTCCTTCCTTCCTTCCCCTCCCTCCCTCCCTCCCTCCCTCCCTCAATTCCACTCCCTTCTAGCACTGATGATGTTACCTAGTTGGGTAATGAAACGTCTGCAAGAAAACAAGCCAGCTCAGAGAGCGCCAAGGACCCCTCATTTCAGCCCTGAGCTACAAATATTCTCCTTCATTGGTTCTCACATAACATTTGCGATGGGGGATTTATCTCTTGACAAAATGATGGCCAGTACAGGTAGTCCTAGAATTACGACCACAATCGAGCCCAAAATTTATGTTGCTAAGCGAGACAGTTGTTAAGTGAGTTTGGCCCCATTTAATGACCTTTCTTGCCACAGTTGTTAAGTGAATCACTGCAGTTCTTAAGTTAGTAACGTGGTTGTTAAGTGAATCTGGCTTCCCCCTTGACTTTGCTGGTCAGAAGGTCACATGACCCTGGGACACTGCAAGCGTCATAAATATGAGCCAGTTGTCAAGTGTCTGAATTTTGATCATGTGATTGTGGGGAGGTTGCTCCTTGCACAGCACCCAGGCCTCAAACCCGGGCTGTCAGCTTTCCAGCTTTCCACTGAGCCATCACACCCTCACAAATGGCATAGTACAGGGGTGTCAAACTCGCAACGTCACGTATCGTGTATCGCGACTTTTTTTCCATTGCCAGCAATGGGGTGGGCGCGGTTTCGGCATGACGCATCCAGGCCACGGGCCAGCAGTTTGACACCCCTGGCAAAGTAGCATTGAAGACACTGAAGGAATAAACCATCTTTCAATTCAAGGCTCACAATGAATGCCTCCATGGCATAGTGAAATAAATGGAGTGTGAAGGCACTAGAAACCCAGAGGAAAGCATAGTCTATAGTGCCCTAAACTCCTCTAAACCCCAAACCCTCAATATCTTAAGTCTCATTAATTATGCCATCATGACATCCCCAAATGACACAAAACTAAGTCCACTTTTTCCAAGAAAAAAACCTTTGTGGTTTTATTTTATTTATCAAAGGTCTATCTGTGTCATTATTAAGAGCTATCTCAGTTCAGTCCATAGCAGGGATCTGCAACCTTGACAACTTTAAGACTTGTGGAGTTCAGTTCCCAGAATTCCTCAGCCAGCTATGCTGGCTGAGGAATTCTGGGAGCTGAAGTCCACAAGTCTTGAAGTTGTCAAGGTTGCAGACTCCTGGTCCATATTAAGGTCTTGACATTTCAGCCATTCTCTCTAAATCCCATCATGACTGCTCTTCAGTCCCTCCATGGCCGGTGAAGGATACTGGGAGCTGCTATTCTCCAGCATTTGGAAAATCTCTGAACTAAATGCACCCCCCAAAGTACTTTGCATAAAATCTGGATTTATTTACTGAGAGAGAGAAAGCAAGGAGAACAACTGTTGGAAAGGAAGTGCACCTAAGGCAACAGAAGACACCAATAAAGGAGAACAGAACAGAAGACAATTATACCAAGGTTGTAAATTACAGAGAACAGTAATTCATTCGTATGGAAGGTGGCATTTAAATATAAATTTAAGGTAGATTTAACGTCCACGTGGCTGTGTGCGTGCAGGGGTGTACTTGCCTCTCCACCTTTCAAAGCTTAACCATAAATCAGGTATCAATATTTCAAGTTGATTCTTCCAAATAATATTAACCATATCAGGACAGCCTCATTCTAAAGTTTCCTAGAATTACACTTGCAGATTTTACTCCGCTAATCGTTGCTGACCATAGGGAGTGATGCTCCTCTCCATTTCAAGGCCATTGAGCCAACCCTGTTTGAAGATGTTTCCACGGCCTTGTGGCCAGCATGAAATCACAGAGAGCTGTTACCTTCCCACCAAAGTGGTACCTATTTATCTACTCGCATTTGCGTGCCTTCAAACTGCTCCATTGGCAGGAGCTGGACAGGACAGGAGGACAGGAGTTCATCCCATTGCATGGGGCTTGAGGAAAGTGATAGATTTTTGTCCCCTCACTAATCAAACTCCACAGTGCCAGCATTAGATATCTTCTTAGAGACGGCACATAAAACTCTAAAACTTCCTACAATAAATTATGATGCAATGCTTGTTTTTGCATCGCTTGATAAGAAGCGGGGGTTCATATAGGTTCTGATACATATGCTGACAATTTAGTTGCACTTCCTTATTATGAATTTCAATTTTTACTCTTCCAAAATTTGGGGAAATAAAAGAGGTGAGCCATTTCAGATCATCTCTGATAATTTAAGGATCTGCTTACAACTGAAGCGCGTCTCCTAGCTAGCTGAGGAACTCTGGGAGTTGAAGCCCACCCCTCTTAAGGTTGCCAAGATAGGGCCATTCTGGTAACTGAAGTCCACACATCTGAAATCATGCTGGCTGGAGAATTCTGGGACTTGAAATCCAACCATCTTAAAGTTGCCCAAATTGAGAAACCCTAAGTTAGATCGTTGTCTTTCTTTTTTATAATGTATTCAAAAGAGGAGGGGAATCAACAAGAGACTATGAGAAACCCATGGGCAAATCTGTTTAATCAAATGTTATGTTGTTGTAGCAGAGGAAGAATTTCCCCTTTCTCTGCAAACGACAAGATTCCATTAACTTGCAAAATTCCAACGGGGCAGATTCTAGAAGAGCAATATGGCAGGCAGAAGTTACCATAGCAACCATTCCCCCTCCGCCTGGTAAATCAGAGGCTAAAATTATTTCAAGGCAAGAATCTAAAATGAGCTGACAGTATTCCAGCTGAGGCGCACTTTTAATCACCTAAATTAACCTCCATTTGCAGGAGAGAAATGGATTCTTTAATGAGATTTGCTTTCATGCTTTATGGGTTTTCTAACTGGGAGAGGCATCATTCATTTATTAAAATTATTTGTATGCCGCCTACTCACACCACCCTAAGCAGCTTACAATAACTTTAAACAACCATAAAATAAATGTTAACACAAACAGCTGGAAGCAACGTATGTTGCTGTCCTCAATTAAAATCTCCTTCTCCCAGTGTGCTGCAGAAGAGACCTGATTTAACCAATTTTCTAAAGCAGGGTCTCTGGCTGAGGAATTCTGAGAGTTGAAGTCCACAAGTCTTAAAGTTGTCAAGTTTGGAGACCAGTGTTCTAAAGAAGAGGTCCCCAACCTTTTGGGCACCAGGGACCAGTTCTGTGGAGAGAGGCTTTTCCATGGACCGGAAGGTGCGTGGTTTTGTGTGCTGCCTGCATCCCGTGGATGGGACTTTGCTTGTTTGTGCGGACCGGTTGCTGGCATGCCGCGGCCCGGTACTGGTCCACAGACTGGGGGTTGGGGACCCCCGTTCTAAAGGAGATTCAATGGTGGACACTAAACTAACTTCAGAGGTGGCTCCTCCTGTGTATGTCATCTTGGTGAGCTCTAACACCCATAGTATCTTCTCCCAATTAGGCTACACATGGGAGGCAGACTCTGTCTGAAGAAGACAACCAGGATCTCTGCCATGTAGGACTCTATAAGTGGCACCACCTGGCCTTGGTTATGAACAGGTAGCGGGATTCTGTAGATTCCGTGTCATCTTCAAAGGCAGTCCCATGTAGAGTTAATTATAGTCATCTAAGAGAGGACAGCATCAGTCATTATCTTCCATACACCTTAGCCCAGGAAAAGATATTCCTGGTTCTGCATGCCATAAATTCCTGAACTCCAACTGACTGGAGTGTCAAGCTATGAAGATTGCTTACATTTAGGACTGCCATGCTGCTTCTAGCTTGCCTACAGTTACGAGAGGGGAGGGGTAGGTTTGGAAGGCACAGGTGGATTCTATCCGTATAGGAACCAAGGTCACTGAAGACCTGTTATGGCGAACAGAGACTGAGGATTAATTGGACAGCGTGACCTGAACCGTCAGAGAGGGGAGGGAAAATCTTACTCTTTTAATTATCTTTTTCCCACCATATTGCCAGAGCTGGTTTTCAATTCTTTAGTGCCGGTATGCTTTGCCCAATAAAGTTTTGCATTAGAGATCAAAATGTCTCCTGTGTGCTTACTTCATTGGGTTATTCAGCCAGAACATTGATACTGAGTTGGATTCCTGATCCAACTGAGTGTAATGACTTGCCTCCAGAAGTTGTGGATGCTCCAACACTGGAAGTTTTTTAAGAAGAGTTTGGAGAACCATTTGTCTGAAAAGGTACAGTATTTGCTGCCTGAGCAGGGGGTTGGATTAGAAGACCTCCAAGGTCCCTTCCAACTCTGTTATTCTGTTATTCTGCTTTGATCCCATCTCCTAACACACACAACCTGGAGAAGTCCATCTAACAATAAGGTTAAGCAGTTTAGGGAGAGTCAGCAGAAGGCTAAATCATCTGATGAACAGTTGAGGGAACAGAGTATGTTATCGAAGAGAAGGGTTAGAAAGACTATGACTGACTTCTAGTACTTGAGGAGCTGTCAGAGAGAAGAGAGGATTGACTTATTCTCCAAGGCACCAGAGGGCAGGGCAAGAAGTAATCAGTGGAAGCTTGTTAAGGAGAGATACAACCTAGAAGTACGGAGAAAATTCCTGATAGTGAGAACAATTAACTTATGGAATAGATTGACTTCTGGAGCTGTGGGTGCTCCCTCAGACTGGACAACCATTTGACCGGGATGATACAAGATCTTCTGCCTTGAGCAAGGTGTTGGACTAGAAGACCCCCAAAGTCCCTTCCGGCCCAATAAATCTATATATTCTAGTCAGCAGTAGAGACCACACACCAGCAGAAACTCACCTTCTCCCTGCTCCCCAACTTCGTATTATAAGCCCCACCCATCTGGGGAACAACACATGGATAAAATTAATGCCATTCCTCATCTTTCCCCTGAAATTGAAAAATGGTGTACAGTCTGAAACCAACTGGATAGATTTTCAATAGAGTCATTGCTCCAGTCTCCTCCAGCCTCACTCATTCTCTACCAGATCAAGGAAAAGCAAAATGAAGACAAATCCAGGAGGACAAATGTTTCAGCTAAACTAAGTTAACATTTAATTTCAGGTTTTCTTTCTAAGGTGTCACTTCTTTCCCTATTGCTCACTGATTTTGGTCAAGGCAGCTGGTGATGGAAATAACAACTTTTCAGTACTGCTATCCTGGCTTAGAATAAAGTAACAGAGTTGGAAGGGACCTTGGAGGTCTTCTAGTCCAACCCCCTGCTCAGGCAGGAAACCATCTACCATTCCAGATAAATGGTTGTCCAATCTCTTCTTTGGAAAATTCTCCCTAGAAAGACTCAATGTTGATTTTTCTCAACTGTAAAGAAGTTAAATTTTTCTTCCAAAGTTATCAGTAGCTTTCAGTGATTGCAATATTTTCATTCCAGAGGTTCAGCCTTGTTAGTCATCGCAGCCAAAATAAGAGTCTTCTGCTCTCCAACACGTAGTACAACATATGGCCTTAAGATGAGCAAATATGGAACAGTGTAATTTACTGTGGACTGATTACATTGGCAGATGCTTTATGCTTCTGTTTTTGTTGTTTTTAGTTTGTTTTAAACGTTGTGTCTTGAAATTATGCGAGCTACTTTGAAAATACAATAGAATGGTGTGCGATATCCAAGTTTTAAATAAACATTAATCCATCTGTCAAGTCGATTAGGCGGAGAGTGAACTTCAAAGCGAAGCAGGGGTCTTAAAGAAGAAGACATGAAAATAATTACTTTCTCCCCTATGTCCTTTGATCCAAGACAAACGGAATTCATTTTGTCGTGACCAAAGGAACTCATTTTAGAGGAAAATAGAATACTTCTCTTGCAAGGGTGTCAGGTGAGAAACAAACCATTGTTACTTCACTAAGATTAGGAGCAGATTTACTCTGTGACGTGCTGAGCATCCTTTCCACCTGGATGAGAAGATTTTAGTCACATCCGTCTAATAACGCTGACGGTTCATGCAAAACTCATTTAACAAGCTTTTTTTTTTTTTAACCTCATTCTAGCATTGGCTCTTTGTGGTTCATTTTAGAAGCAGATGTGCAAAGTGAGAGTGGAGAGATTTGTCACAAATGTGATGCCTTCACCCGCCACTGTCACACCACCCGTTGACGGCTAATTGAACCAGATTTGCTGCTTAGTAGTTACGTCACGCCTATAACTTGATGTCAGCACATCAAGACAACCCGTCACTTACTTTGGAAGGTTAAGAAAATATAATGGAATGATGTGAGTCACTCCTGATGAAAAAAAGTGAGATTCCAGGTGTTAGATTTATATTCTCATGAGGCCAGAAGAGCAAAAAAAAAAGAGTTTTCAGAGCAATAAAACCCAACAGAACCAAGCAGTGGTGGGATTAAAATATGTGAACAACCGGTTCTCTGTGTGGATGCCGCTTCCGGAAGTGTATTCTGGACTTGGGCAACAAAAAATAGCTACTGGTTCTGCCGAAGTGGTGTGAACTGGCTGAATCCCACCACTGGAACTAAGTGACTAGCCCAGGGGTCTGCAACCTTGACAACTTTAAGACTTGTGGACTTCAGCCAGCTGGCTGAGGAATTCTGGGAGCTGAAGTCCACAAGTCTTAAAGTTGTCAAGGTTGCAGATCCCTGGACTAGCTTAAGATTCCCACTTGAAGGAAACACCTCTGATATTTGGTTTGATCAGAGACCTAAATGAATCCACCATTTCATCCCTGCAACAATGGGACCTGGATTTAACAGAAATAGGGCAAGAGGCAGAAGATTAGCTTTGGGAACAAGTAAACCCCACGAGCACCTTATTAAGGGCTGTGTTGCCGTTTTGATGGTGTTTAACTCACAGTAGAATTTATAGAGGGATTAATTAAAACCTGCTAGACCTACAGCTTACCTTGGACAAATTGATTTGGGGAATGTGCTATAGTAAGGCCTGACTGTACGATAAATAAAATGTCACAGGAATAATTGCCCCTAGGATCCAATTGTTAAATGGTAAAATGATTATGGTAAAATATAGTTTTATTTGACAGGTTGGTTATGATATGCATTTACTGGCTGCTACTTACATAACTTTATGTCAGGGACCTCATCCTTCCACAGATAAAGTGCTTCTGAATGTAGTGGATAAGGTGTACATGATTCAACCAAGAAATACAATTAGGGGATGAGAGGGAAGACTATTGGACAATTGATTTATGGAATAACAGCATTTCCATAATCATGTACAACTGTAACTGGGACCAGGCATGCCATTGCTAAGCGGCGCAGTGGCAAAACAAAAAAATCCTGTGACCAGACTGACTTAACACAGCAGTTCTGGTAGGTGTTGTTAAGCACATTGTCACATGACCACAACTTACGACCTCCTACCAGCTTCTCCATTGACTTTGCTTGTTGGAAGCTGGCGGTGAGCGTCATAAATGACAATCACATGACCGTGGGATGCTGTGACTTTCATTACTTGGAAAGCCAAGCACCTGAATCACAATCACACGACCGTGGGGATGCTGCAACGGCGGCAACATCAAGGAGGACTACCTTACTAGAACAAGGAAACTAAAGACGGTGCACAAGTGCAAGATTAGGGGCAGTGCAATGGTGAATAGAATGTGAAGGATGTGTGTAAATAATGTATGTTCTTATTTGTGGGTAATGTGCACTGTGGACAGCACTTAATTTTGTTTTGAGTTACACAATGACAATAAAGATATTCTATTCTATTCTATTCTATTCTATTCTATTCTATTCTATTCTATTCTATTCTATTCTATTCTATTCTATTCTATTCTATTCTATTCTATTCTGTAATTCTATTCTGTAATTCTATTCTGTAATTCTATTCTATTCTATTCTATCCCTGCCACCTGAAGCCACAATGACATCTGCATGTTGTGATATCATCTGTCCAATGTGAAATTGCTTGCCTGTAATGAGCAGAAGGCACAGCCTTGAGGAACAGGAGGAAGAGCTGCTACGAAGACAATGGTTAGATAAAAGAAATCTGAGTCCAGACCAGAATTGTAATCAGAGTAAGTGGCTCTTGTCCTATTTCTCTTAAATTCAGAGTCAGCATCTGTAAGATCCAGCCTAGTTCTCACAAAAATAAGGATAGTGGGGAAAGCACATTCACACTTACAGGATTCTATTCCTTCTGTTAGTTTACTATTATAAAAGTCTTATTAGCATTCATAACTTTGGCTTCCTAGTCTGGTCTACTTTTTCTACCTGGTCTATCTAATCAAGGAGAGGACCAACCTAGAACTAAGGAGAAATTTCCTGACAGTTCTTCTTCTTGTTGTGCCATATCCGTTATCGGATGTTGGCGATCATGTTGGCGATCCTGTTTTTATCAGCAGCCGCACGAAAAACTGCTGCTGAGTTTTGTCCAAACCAGGTCCCTTAGATTTTGAAGCCATGATCTTCTTCTTCTGCCTGGACCTCGTTTGCCTTCAAACTTTCCCTGGAGGATTAAATGGAGTATGCCGTATTTTTCTGGGTGTCGCATCACATGTCCGAAATATTCTAACTTTCGTTTTTTAATTGTTTTGATGATTTCCCTTGGCTTTCCCAGGCGGCTTATCACCTCCTCATTTCTGATTTTGTCAACCCAGCTTCTACGTAACAGCCGCCTGTAAATCCACATTTCAAATGCTTCTAGTCTCTTCAGGTGGCCTTCTGTCAGAGACCAACTCTCTACTCCATAGAGCAGGATAGAAAAAAATATAACATCTGACAAGCCTGATTTTCAGTCTTAGGCTTATGTCGTGACTACAGAAGACCTTTTTCATTTTGAAGAATGTTGTTCGAGCTTTCTCTATCCTTGTCTTTACTTCAGCGGTCATGTCCCAGCTTTCATGTAAATTAGAACCGAGGTGCGTGATCCTTTCAACTTTTTCTAGTGGTGTTCCTTCTGAATTTATTGGTGGTAAATAAATTCCTGACAGTTAGAACAATTAATCAGTGGAACAATCTGCCTCCAGAAGTTGTGAATGCTCCAACACTGGACGTTTTTAAGAAGAGACTGGACAGCCATTTGTCTGAAATGGTATAGGGTTTCCTGCCTGAGCAGGGGGCTGGACTAGAAGACCTCCAAGGTCCCTTCCAACTCTGTTATTCTATTCTACCTCCAAGGTCTCTTCCAGATCTATTCCGATTGATTGAAAGGCAGACATTATCCCCTATACAGACAACCTTGGGTATTTATTTATCTACTGTCTTCCCCACTGCGAGAATGATTTGACATTACCATTTCATCATTAAGAAAAGTAGATCAAGCAACTTCAAATTCCACTAGCATCAAATCAGCTTTGTGTTTCATCCATTGGCCTCAAAACAAACAATTATAACCTGGGCTTGGGTTCACCTTCCACACTAACATTTGTGGGAGAATTAATTTGGGAGCTAGAATTTCCTAAGGCAAAAGGGCCAGTTCTGTCAATGACAAACTGCCGCTTTGAATGAAGCATGAAACATCTAGATAGTGTCTAAGAAAGGCAAGACAAAGAACAGTGCCAGATTTAAATTATTTTACCAGATGTAAGAAGGGACTGCATCGTCAGATGGAAGTAGGCAATCAGCTGATTTAGATCCTCAGGGATCCATAGGATGTGTATGCCAAAATCTGCAAAATGGCAGGGGAGACATTGCAACCAACCTTCTACTCCTTCAGAATGTGTTTGTAATGTTGATTTGCATACGAAAGGATTGTGACACCATACACCCCATTTGAATTCATTGATACTTACTCTTAACAGATGCTGGTGTTTATTTGCTTCATTCTAGTCAATTACTCTCTCTCTCTCAGCACTAGGAAGGAGGCAGTGGCAACCGACTTCTGAAATCTTGCCAAGAAAACTGCAGGAATAGTCTGAGCCATCACTAGGAGTGAACACCGACATGAAGGCAAAAAAAGTAAAACAAAATATACAATAAGAACTGTCATCTTTCCATGCCTTGTTGAACGTCTGGGTATTCATCTGCTGAGTTTCATTTAATCAAAACTTGACAACTGCTTAATCATGTTAGTTAGCTAAACCACGGTTGGATGGATTTGCATTATCATGACACCTGAAACTTAGAATCATATGGCTGGAAGGGACCTTGGAGATCTTCTAATCTAAACCCCTGCTCAAGGCAGGAGACCCTATAGTGCCATCTCAGTCAAATGGTTGTCCAGTCTATTTTTGAAAATTTCCAGTGATGGGGCACCTACAACTCTAATCAACTCTATTCCGTTGATTAATTGCTCTCACTGTCAGGAAATTCCTCCCTACTTCTAGGTTAGATCTCTCCTTAACAAGCTTCCACCCCTTACTTCTTGTCCTGCCCTCTGGTGATATGCAGAATAAGTCAATCCCCTTTACTCTCTGGCAGTCCTTCAAGTACTGGAAGACAATTACCATGTACCCCTAATCCCCCTCCCACAAGATTCACACATCCCCAACCCAGGACTTACTTAAACAAGCCCTTAAATCTGCTTCTCCTCTTAGGTCAGCATAGGTGATGGATCCCTCTCGTGAGGACCTCGCTTTTGAAATGATGCTTGATTTCTTTTTCTTTTGCTGATACTGTTCTGTGTTTTTGTTGTGCTGTTCTTGTTGTATTTTATATGCTGCTCAGAATTGTAACGGATTGAGGTGGCTTAAAAACCTTGCAAATAAATAAGTAAATCACTCCATAAAGCCGTAAATTAGAGTGGGCAGAATCCTCCATAGTAGAAACAAACGAACAAAGAAAAAAACCATCTTTGGACCTATTTTATTTTTGCAAGATGAGGGTTTTGAAAACAACCAAACAATATTGTAAGTTGCAGAATGGGTAAATCCCATTCCGAATAAGGGTGCCTATCTTAAAGCAAACTCACTACTACCCTATTATACACTTTTTAATGCAAAAATGCCTCTCGGTCTTACAATCCTTTCTGGAAAAGCAAATGAAAAATACCTTTCAAGGTACGCTGGGAATTATGGCCTTGTAAAAAAAAAAAAAGTACAATTCATCATGTTCATTTTGATGAGGTTCTCAAAAAACCCTGTTCTGTGCTCAAATGTTTCCCTGCCTCCCCTGGCCCAGATATTCCTGTCCTGTTCTGGTTTTTTTTATTATTATTATTGTCAAGCACCAGGGAAATCAGAGATCCATGCAGCTCAAATGGGTACAAAGATTTATTGTGAGCTTAAGCTCTTTACAAGAAGCTGAACTACTAATGGCCCAAGCAAATTGGCGGTAGATAAGCGTCAAAGGAATTTAAAGTGGGCTGAACTTAGATCTCTTGTGGGCATGAAGGGACTGATGACTGATGATGCGTTTGACCCCTCCCTTGGGCTCAGCCTGTATAATAATTATTATGCTGAAGAACATAAAGTCACAGCTGCCATTCTTTAGCTAATGCTGGCTTTCATTTGCATCAAGTTCTTTGCAAGAACCTAGGATACCATAATGTATCGGCATAGTTTTATATGCAGATCCAAGCAGTGTGGCCTATTGTAACTGACAATGGAAAATTTATGAATGTGCGGATTATCTAAGTGACATCCAAGGTTTTTTTTTTAGTATAGCTCCCAGTGTGCTGATAACCACTGAGACCACTACCACAGCTGGTTTATGCCATAATCTTTCCATTTTCAAATGTATTAACTTATTGTTACTACAGAATAAAACTCAGGACTCCGGTGACCTTGTTCTCTGTTTGAAAACAATTGAAGCAAAGTCTTTTGATTATATCAATCACTTCTTAAGAAGCCACAAGGGACAGGAAGACAAAACTGCTTTGTCTTTCAACAGATCAATAGTGCCCAGCATTTGGTATTATATGCGGGTAAAAGATTCCTGTTGAATGTATCTGTTTTGATGTTGGACGCTTGACGCTAGCGCTTAATGATGCTTCTTGGTTTGGGGAAATTTTATTCTTCTGGTTGCAGCCCAGAGGCAGGGCTTTCTGTAGAGGAATTTTTCCCCCATAATATCCATTAAAGGAAAAGCAGTTGTATAGAGTTCAAAATCCCACCTACCATTTGGAAATCAAGCGGGTTGCTGCCTAACCATTTTCATCGCTTAATTATTGTACTCTGTAACATTCAAAGAGGGTGCAATGGTTCAGAGGTTAAGAAACTGAACTTGTCAGCTGGAAAGCTGGCAGCATGCATCCATGGGCCAAGCACTGTGTGATGGGGTGAGCTCCCGTCCTTGCCCCAGGTCCTGCCCACCTAGCAGTTCAAAAGCATGAAAATGTGAGTAGATAAATAGGTACCATTTGGGGTAGGAAGGTAACAGCATTCTGTGTTTTGCAGCACGCTCTGTGCCGGGGCTTGATGTCATGCTGGCCACATGACCACCAAAACGTCTTTGGACAAGCCTGGTTCCCTCAGCTAAGAAATGGAGATGGGCATCACCCCCTGAGATGGACATGACTGGAAAGGGGAAGCCTTTACCTTTAGTAACATTCAAAAGTAAAAAACGAAAAACAAAGACATCAACTGCTATTTCTTTCCAGTAACAGTATACGTGTGTGCATTTGTAGGGGGATATAATGTTTAACTAAAACAAAGCCTCCATTCACCATTAGGTTTTGCATGGAAAGGGGCATCTGGAAGGCATCTGTTAAGTGTTTACCTATCACAAGCTGAACATCGGGGTACATTGAATTACCCAGAACATCTTGGTTTGTTATCCCTGAAATGAAAAAAAACACTCAGAGTAGCGAGGAAATCAAATACTCTTCCAAAGCAAGCCACTTCTTTGCTTCTCCCCTCAATGAACAGCTTGTTGATGTAGCCTCTGAATAATTTAACATCTTATAAGGTTGGGAAAGTGTCGCTGCCCAGGGGGAAAAATTTGCATGGTGCATTACGCCAACATATGGTGAGAGAGCTGTTGGTAGAAACTTGGCCAGAGGCATGAGCATCCATAAGAGAGGTCAAAGAAACCAAGATGATATCCATAACCTCACATGGTTAAAAAAAATTACAGCAAGATGGGCTACAATGCAGTATTTAAAAGAGTGACTCACACTATCTTTGAAGTGGTCTATTGAGAAATATACGGTGACGTAATTTATAAGCTATAAATTATATCGTTCATTATCACGTGTTGCTTGCATGTACATTGAGAGCTTATGCACCAGAGACAAATTCCTAGTGTGCCCAATCACACTTGGCCAATAAAGAATTCTATTCTATATATAAATTGTAATTCATTATATAAATCATAGTTTATAAGTTAAGTTATAGACTATGGTTTGGGAACCCCATAGTTGAGTCATTGAAGCCACTTGGGGGTTTGTTTGTACCCTCAGCTAGATAAACCCCCCCAAGTGGCCTCAATGACTCTCAGAGGGAGTGCGAACCACCCGATGACTACAAAAAAATATGATCCTTCCATTTCCCCACCACCACCATCCTGTCAGAACTAATCCTACCATCCCCCTCACCATTCAGTCAGAACTGGTGAATCTTCTTGAAGCATCTTCTTTCTCAAGGAAAACAACATAGCTCAGTTGCCTTTTGAAAAAGCACCTCTGAGACTAAAAAACAAGGCTATCGTCAGGTGTCAGGATTGAAGCTGGTGTCATGAGAGACCTAGATCCCCATGCTAGAGACAGCTTTTTGTAAAACAAAACAAACAAACAAAAAGATGGCAGAGACCTTTCAAGGCTGGGAAAAGAACAACAGAAAGACTGCTAATTCTCAAAGGTGGTAGGAAGAGTGGCCACAAGGTGATTGAAAGATGTATCATCATAAATCAGCAGCAGCTTCCACCACTTTTCAGCAAGCAGTTATGTTGACGAGACCTTCGTTAAAAAAAATAACACCCATGCTTAAATTCTCTTGGAATCAGGCGAATATAGGGGTCTCTTTCAAGGGCGAAAAAAAAATCATAAGGCAAATTTCTGATGTACGACTTCTACACACCGCCACGATTCTCATAACATGTAAATCTTCCATGCGGTTATTTGATTTGGGGACTTTGCATGATACCAGAAGCCAGGTAAGTGCTTTAAAGAAAAGCTGGGTAATTGGTCTTTCGTGTTATCTTCCTTCTGGGGGAAACTCCCCCCCCCATATTTTCTGATTCTGCTTTCACATTGCATAATAGAGTGGACCTCAACCTTTGCGGTTTGGTAGCCCGACTGGGGGGGGGAGAGGGGAACTGGGCCACGTGAGCGATGGGCCTGTGTGCTCATGCAGCTCGACTCACGCGAGTGGCAGGCCAGCATCTACGTGCATGCACATGCGGCTAGTTAAGCGATGTGCACGCCAGCCCGCCACTCATGTAGCCTGGTTCCCCTCTCACCCCTGGCAGTGAGCTGCAGTGTGCGAGCTACAAGCTGCAGTGTGTGAGCTACAAGCACAGACGTGCATGCCAGCCTGCCACTCGTGTGAGTCCAGCTGTGAGCATGCATGCGCACCGCCCTGACACGCAAGCGGTTGCAAGTAGGCTACGGACCGGTAGTGGGCCACAGCTCAGAGGTTGGGGACCCCTGGCAAAATACATCTCCTTTTCCTAAATATACTCATAGATATCAAGTCTTCCCAGAAGAATAAGCTATGTTTAAGCCAGCACTGGACAGTCTGGTATAATTGCTACGATTTGTTCTTCTTGTGTAGGACAAATGTCACAGTTAATCTTTTCTGAATTTTAATCAGTGGGGAGAGCAAAATGTAATTAACAAATTCTTTCTGCTGTTTTATAGACAGTGCCATCTGTGAGCTTTTCAACACAATCTCTTATCTCTGTCACACAACTTCAGGTTTCTAAGAAGGGCTCAGAAACAGTATCTTTTCACACCCTCCCTGTCACCACCATTATTCAGTCCAACAACTATTTCTGGACAAAGGAAAGAACCATGATTTAGCACTGGGTGGACAGCTTTGGACTGTTTCTATATCCTGTGATGCTAATCCATTTTCATTAATGACTGAGGAATGGAAGGGGAGAATGTAAGATTTGCAAGGACAACCAACTGGGTGGGGACAGCCAATATTCTGGGAGACGGCATCTTAATGCTCTTGATACATTAGAGAAATGGCTTGAAAATTTCTGAATGAAATCCTCCAGAGACCGATGCTGACTTCATTTAGGAAATATAATATCCATATAGGATGAGCATTGCATGGCTAAATCGTAGTACAAGTGAAAAGAATCTTGGAATAATAGATGATCACAAGCCGAAGGTGAGTCAATGGAATGAGCAACTGCTACAAAGGCAACTACAATTGTTAGCCGAGCATATTTGAAGTAGTTGGAAGTGCAGAGGTGCAGAGAAGCAGGTCAAGAAGTTCAGGTCTTGCGAAAATGATCTACAGTTACCAGAAGGCAGATACTGGCTGAATGATAGAGAGAGAAAAACTTCATCAAAGGAAGCAGTTCAACAGAAAAACCAAGACAAGTGATGAAGTTCATGGATGTATCAAGCAATCATTGAATAGTCAGAGGTTGATGGACAGGAACTGGACCCTTTCTAGCCTAGAAGTCTAGCTTCCGTTGTTTCAATGCATGTTATGATGGGAAAACATGTAAACCAGCCATGACTGAATCTTAGATTCAGTTGTTTTTAAGAGCCCAGCTTTGGTTCAGCTCATGTGCGTGTCTAAATAGAATTGGGTTACAATGTGTTCCAGGCTTCCAGTTGTCAAAACTTTATATTTAGGGTTCAGCTTCATTCCCCAAATCTCCAGAAGCTAAATCTAAGTGATAGATTAGTGACCCTCCTTGCTTCACATACTATAGTGACAGAGGCCTCGGCAGCTGTGGCATGATGGCACAATCTCACCATGCAATGATCTGATCAGAGGCATCAACAGGAACAGAGATTTGGAGGGAAGGAGAATAATTGTGTCCGAACAGCAGCCAGCGGGTTTGCCTTGTCAATATTGATGGCAGCCAACTGGCAATGCCTTCAAATATCAATCTTCATGAAGGGCTGATGTCAGATCTCATGCAACTGGGCAAGATAAGGAAAGAAAGGACTCTGCAGATTTTAGGAAAATGTCTTTAATGTTACTCTGGAATCTTGAAAACTGTAAGAGGAATTTCTGACATTCTTGTAGTTCAGCAACTAAATAATGTCTACCTCTTCGTCAACCATAGCCTGCCAGGTCTCCCTGCGCTCCACGGTCTCCTGGAGTTTGCCCAAATTCATGTTCATTGAGTCAGTGACCCGATCTAACCATCTCATCCTGTGCCATCACCTTTTCCTTTCGCCTTCCATCTTCCCAACATCAGGGTCTTCTCCAAGGAATCCTCTCTCTCGTTAGCTGACCCAACTATCTGAGCTTCAACTTCAATATCCGTCCATCCAAAGAACAGTCACAGTTGATTTCCTTTAGGCTCGACTGATTTGATCTCCATGCAGTCCATGGGACTCTCAAGAGTCTTCTCCAGCACTTACAGCGAGTTATTCCAAGTGGAGCTTCCTTGAATAGTTGCAAATGCTTCTTCCAGATTTCTCCCCACCTGGCCTGAGCTGAGGCTATATGGGAGGAGCTGCCAACAGGATTCTTTTGGTCTCTCGTGGGTTTATTCCCTTCCATTCCTTTCCCAGTCTCCCCCAAATCTTTTACACATGTCAAAGTCAGCTGATACAGTAGTTAAGGTATTTGGACTGGGAACCAGGTAGAGCCAAGTTCTAATCCCTCTTCAACCCTGGAGACCATCTGGGTGATTTGGGGGCCTGTGCCCCTCTCTTTCAGCTCAACCTACCTCACAGGTTGGTTGTTGTGGGCAAAAAATAGGAGGAGTGTATACAGCCCTGAGAACGTGGAAGCAAGACTGGGGAAAACATCTAACTAATACTAATGCTAGGCTGCATTAACAGAGAGATAGAATCAAGATCACGCAAAGTATTAATACCACGCTACAATGCCTTGGTAAGGCCACACTTGGAATACTGCATCCAGTTTTGGTCACCACGATGTAAAAAAGATGTTGAGACTCTAGAAAGAGTACAGAGAAGAGCAACAAAGATGATTAGGGGACTGGAGGTTAAAACATAAGGAAAGGTTGCTGGAATTGGGTATGTCTAGTTAATGAAGAGAAGGACGAGGGGGGACATGATAGCAGTGTTCCAATATCTCAGGGGCTGCCACAAAGAAGAAGGAGTCAAGCTATTCTCCTGAAGGCAGGACAAGAAGATGAAACTAATCAAAGAGAGAAGCAACCTAGAACTAAGGAGAAACTTCCTGACAGTTAGAACAATTAACCAGTGGAACAACCTGCCTCCAGAAGCGGTGAATGCTCCAACACTGGAAGTTTTTAAGAAGAAACTGGACAGCCATTTGTCCAAATGGGTATAGGGTTACCTGCCTGAGCAGGGGGTTGGACTTGATGACCTCCAAGGTCCCTTCAACATATTATTATTATTATTATTATATTATTATTATTATTATTATTATTATTATATTATTATATTATTATTATATATTAATTATTAAATAATAATAATATAATAATAATAATAATAATAATAAATAATAATAATAATAATAATAATAATAATAATAATAATAATAATAATAATAATAATAATAATAATAATAATAATAATATAAATAGCTACTGTAAAGGCAGGGCGATAGGCAGTTAGAAGAATGCAGAAGGTTAGAAAGTACCTATAACTCCAGAGTAGGAATCCTGATCTCCTCTGATCCGTTGTCATTGGTCACAACCCAGGATTCTTCCTTCACTTGCCCATCAGTAACCATAAACACTTCAGCTTGCCAGCAGGTTTCCTGCCCAACGTGATGATAAAATTTGCATTTACTCATAACGTTGTTATCTGGCAGTTTTACCGCTGAAAAACAATCCCCAAATAGAAATCACTTTAAGAAAAACAACAGTTTATGGTAAGTTGAAGTTCCTTAAAAACAAATTCAATAAAAACACATATGTACATGTACACATCACATACACACACACACACACACAAAGAGAGAGAGAGAGAAAATACAATACCCACTGTAGATGTAATTGTTGCACTTTTTCCTTTTCTATAATTATTTGCAATATTTTTTATTTTCTATAATTGTTTGCATTATTTTTTTCTTTTCTTGAAGGTTTCGGTTTTTTTTATTAAAGGCAAATTATTATTAAATGAATAATTCAATAGAAACGTTAAAGAAATATGGCTCCACTGCTCCGAATCTCAAGGGCTGACCTGCTTTCTCTCCCTAATGTGTAGGGTTTTTGTAAAAGACGTGCAGGGACCTCTCAACTGCCCTGGCTCCTGGTCCTAAATTTGGAAATCCTAAATTTGGAAACCGTCATGCCCAATTCTGTGTTGCTTCAATATTATACCAACAAACTGTCATTAATTCCCCACCATCCCGTCAGAGCTGAAGAAGCTTCTTGGGTTGAGAAGCAAAACGTCTTCAAAGAAAAACAAGAAAAGTCCAGTTGCCTGCTGAAAAAGCGCCTTTGGGATAACTGTCATTAACATATTAGGTGCAGCTTGGCTCACTTTTCAGTCACAAAATGAGGAATACTGTCCTATCGTTTGATCCCATCCATTCTAATTTTATCACGAGGTCAATGTCTGCTTCTCTTCAAGATATTTGCTCCGTGAAATATAGAAATTACAGTGACTCACCACTACAGAGGCTAAGCAGATAGGCAGGTAATTAAATCAACTGACAATATCAATATTTGAATCTTATCCAGACTGGTAGCCTGGATAGAACATTAGCTAAACAGAGAATGAGTCCTGTGAACTTTATCCAGCAGGGTTTTTTCCATCCGCAGAAGAAGAAGATACAAATGACTTTTGTTCCTTTCAAGATAGGCTTGAGAAGACAGCTTCTCTTACTTTTATTCACACCCCCCCCAGAATCTTTAGGATGCTTTACTCATCCCTAGTAAGAGACAGCATCTCTTACTCACCCCCAGGCATGCTTTGAGGAGAGTCAGACTCTCTCTCAAAAACAGGATGGAAGACATACAATGAAAAGTACACCAGATGAGTATGACAAGTTAGCCTGACCTGTGGAATGGATTGGTTCAGAATTTGCCACACACACACAAAAAAAAAGACATGCCAAATGCAGGCACACATTTAAAAAGGATTACATGTCTATAGAAATTCTCAGTCATTCAGGTCACGGTTGCCCCAAAGGTGCTTTTTCAAAAAGGCAACTGGACTTTGTTGGTTTTTTTCCTTGAAGACATTTCGCTTCTCATTCTTATAAGTTAAGGGGCAGCTTTAAAAAGTCGACTGCTTTTGAACCAATACTAAGTCTGTACGATGTTTATTAGCAAGGGCTACTCTCTTTCCTTCTCCCTCTTTGCCCTCATTCAGCCCTCTGAATTCTGCCTTGCTGAGAATCAGAAGCTATCCAGTAGAATTATGTCAATCAAAGGTTTCCCCAAAGTTGCTTTTCACGAGGTAACTGGACTTTCTCGTTTTTCTTTGAAGACGTTTCGCTTCTCATCCAAGAAGCTTCTTCAGCTCTGACTGGGTGGTGGGGAACTAAATCCTTCCATTCCCCACCCTCCGGTCAGAGCTGAAGAAGCTTCTTGGATGAGAAGCGAAACATCTTCAAAGAAAAACAAGAAAGTCCAGTTGCCTTGTGAAAAAGCACCTTTGAGATAACCATGACCTGTCCTGGATGACTGAGAATCTCCATAGACAATCAAAAGTTTTGTACAAGACAGATAGAAATGATAGCAGTATTCCAATATTTGAGGGGCTGCCACAAAGAAGAGGCAGTCAACCTGTTTTCCAAAGCACCAGAAGGCAAGACAAAAAACAATGGATGGAAAGTAACCCAGGAGAGAAGCCACCTAGAACTAAGGAGAAATTTCCTGACGGTGAGAATAATTAACCAGTGGAATGGCTTGCCTTCAGAAGTTGTGGGTGCTCCATCACTGGAAGTTTTCAAGAAGAGAGTGGACAGCCATTTGTCCAGAATAGTATAGGATCTCCTGCTTGAGCAAAGGTTGAACTACTAGAAGACCTGCAAGGTCCCTTCCAATTCTGTTATTCTGCTATTCTGTTAGATTTACCCCATTAAAGAGGTCTCCATG
Organism: Azemiops feae; assembly: GCA_023970755.1. Taxonomy (NCBI): domain Eukaryota; kingdom Metazoa; phylum Chordata; class Lepidosauria; order Squamata; family Viperidae; genus Azemiops; species Azemiops feae. The sequence continues at coordinate 223,530 of JALGBA010001852.1, forward strand.
GGGCAGAGCATATCCTCCTTTGCTAGAGAGATATTATGTTATATTTCAGTCCCAATGCAGCCCCTCACTAATTTTTTTTTTTAAAAAAATATTTTAATTATTAAAGAAGTTTTCAACAGAATGAAAACAATACAAATGCTGAATCGAAGAAAAGAAGAATAGGGAAAAGTCATAAGAACGTGACAAAGAAAGAAAGCCAAAGAAAAAGGAAAGAAGAAGAAAAAAGTAATAAAGAAGTGGCTTCTGATCTTCTCCACAGAGGTTATAAGCACATTTTTATTTTACTCTCTCTCTCTAAGCTTACATCGTAATTTGCTTCTTTCCATAAACTACCCTTTCTAATCATCAAATCCATAAATCACCAGTTCATTTTTTTTTAAAATTTCCCAGCGGAAATAATCCACAAGGAGTTACCAGGCACTAATAAATGTAGCCACTGAACTTTCACTAAGCAAATACGCCAGTCCCTCACCCAGAGTCCCCACAAGTGAGTATTTTTTTTTCACTCCTGTTTTTTTTTTTAAAAAAAAAAAATGCAACAAAGGCTTAAACAGCTATGTAAAGTCTTTCCTAGGCTTAAATATCCATGCTGGTCCAATTTTCTACTTTTTTAATTACCTGTTCTTTTGCTCCTTGAGAAGAGAGATTTTTTTTAATTGAAACTGAAAACCTAACCCTTTCAAATGAACTTGGGCAAATGCTCACAAGTCAATCAGTCAGAATAGAGCTGGAAGGGACCTAGGTGGTCTTCTAATCCAGCCCCCTGCTCAAGCAGGAGATCTTATACCCTTTCAGATAGGTGACTGTCCGGTCTTTTCTTAAAAAACCTTAAACCTTAAAAGTGATGCTCTTGCATTGAATCACTATACTGGAATGAACTACATAGGTCACCTATATATGTTTCTCAGCCTTAACAGGTCATACCTGTCCCAACGTGGTCCTCTAGGGATGAAGCACCCTCAACTCCATTTGTAGTGAAAGGTATACTTTAGTAAAAAGCCAAGTGGTTTACAGTACAGCAAAGCCAGAACTGAAGTTCGCATGCCAAAATTTCCTGGTTAAATTTCTCCATCCAGTTCCTCCCCAGTTCCTGCCTCTTGCTAGTCCCTTATTGTCCAATTACATTTGAATAAATTGTTTTTTGGAACTGTAATGGCAATTCTGACATAACAACTTTAAGATGGGTGGATTTCAACCCTCAGAATTCCCCAACCAGCATGCTTTAAAGTGGATGGATGTCAACTCCCAATGCTGGACCGCTTCCCTAAATCACATTGGTATAAGAAGGGGGAGGAAGTGAGGGATAATCAGACTTGCATTGCTCTGTTATTGTAGCCAATCTCAAGAAAAAGTAGTTTTAGCCTTCCTGGAGAGTTGGTTTCCTGATCTGGTCTACTTAATAGGTCTGACACCATGTTAATCGATGATAGCCAAAAATCAAAAATCTGCTATCACTTTTCAGGGCTAACACATTATGCATAAGCTTTCATGTGCTGCAGTTCACTTCATCAGATATCATCACTGGAGGCTTTCAAGAAGAGACTGAAATGCTATAGGGTCCCCTGCTTGAGCAAGGGGTTGGACTAGAAGACCTCCAAGGTCCCTTCCAACTCTGTTATTCTGTTAAGAGCGCCACCCTATCATGCAATTCAAAAGGTGAGTTTAACCGGCTCAGTTAAGCATGTTGTGTAGAGATTAAACTTTATAATATATTAATATTATATATAATCTATGTTCTATGGAGTGGCTAAATTGATGTAGGCTTCAAGCTGGGGTAGGGTTGGTAATGGAAGGAGGTTAAAATGCTCTTATGTAAGCAAGTCCTTCCATTACCAACCCTACCCCAGCTTGAAGCCTACATCAACTTAGCCACTCCATAGAAGATAGATTATATATAATAGTAAAGGCCTTTACTGAAGCTGTTCTTATTCTTTTGTAAAAGTTGTGCACTTGCAATTTCTGAGAATGAGAAAAGCACTATTTATGTTTTCCCTCTCAACTCACTAAAAATCTTGCTGGAACAATAGAGTAGGCCACATTTTTATTGATTCACATATTCCTACAGTACATTGACTGTTGCCAAGTATTTCCAAAGCACATACTTGATGTAATCCTTAGCAACTGCATTTTTCTCCAAGCAAGTATTTTCCATTCAAATGCCCTGCCTATAAAATCAGTTTTTATGATATAACAGCTCTACTTGTATTGTGCATGTGTGTGTATATATATACACACACATTTAATGGCACCAACTTGAAGATTCCAGCTCACCAAAATGGCACCATTGTCAAAAATTAAATCTAAACTCTGCCAGAATAGATCCTAAGAGAGCAAAAGAGCATGGAAGCACCGAAAACAATGTTTTAAAGAAGTTTCTCCTTGACATTTTGTGTTTCAAATTACCAGAAACCTCTCTGATTATCACCAGCCCTTAGATAACTAGGAAAAACAAGACAAAAATAGCTTTTCAAAGGTGGTGGGATAAACTTAGGATATTGCTGTGGTGGATTGTCTAGCCTATCAAAGAGAAGGATTAGGGGTGACATGATACATGTCTTCCAGTATTTGATGGGGGTTGACCTATTCTCCAAAGCATCAAAGGGCAGGACAAGAAATAATGGGGGGGGGATCATTAAAGAGAGAGTCAACCTAGAAGTAAAGACAAATTTCTTGACAGTGAGAGTAATTAACCAATGGAATAGCTTGCCTCCCAAGAGTTGTGGGAAGTTTCACTGGAGGTCTTCAAGAAAAGTCTGAACAACCATTTGGATGGTATCAGGTCTCCTGTCTTGAGTAGGGGGGGGGGTTGACTAGAAGACCTTCAAGGTCTCTTCCAGACCTATGATTCTACTCAACAATAGCTGAATGGTTGATCCAGCCATCCAACCTTTGTTCTTACTTAAGGCCTCATTTATTTTAATCATCCCCTCCCCCCAGTGAAGATTATAGAGGAAATGGCGGAAATAAAATGACAAGATAAGAGGGACAAGCAGGGAATTCTCTGATCATGTTCCCCAATTTAACTGAAATAAATAAATTAAGTAATTGTGTTTTATACCTCCAAAGTTTTTGAAGAAATTTAAGAAAGTTGCCATAATCTCGGAGGTGTGGGGAAAAAACTGGAAAGAATCTGAAAAAACAAAATGAGACAGGAAATACACCAAAGTTTACTCATATCGGATGAGGAATTAAATCTGATAGATTGATTCAGAATATCATTGACCTTTCCTTTATTTATATATGAGAAATGCCTCGTAACAATTTTTAACACACTTTTAACAGCTATTCTGGAAGGAAAGTTCAGGGAACCGTTATTCTTGAAAGTTCTTTCTTTGTGACAAACAAGCAGTTGGAACTCTGCTATTCTGTTATGTATCGTTGCATTGCCCATTTAATAAAAACGCACAGCTCTGTTTTATATCCTACTCCAATTAATTAGATTTCCACACCATTTGGATTTATTTGTATGTTCAGTTGTTGTTAACTGACCAATGTGATTCAGTTTCTTTGAATGTATCCCAATTTTATTTTATTGTTCATCAAGCCCACTGCAATGGATTATTTTGCTACTATTTTTATTTATGTCTTCTTTTACTTTGCTTGCCTTAATTTCGATCTTCTTTACGCAGAATTCTGGTTACAGTATTGTCCATAATAAAATCTTGACTGTATAAGAAACCCATATCTTACCTGTAAATGCTGTAAATATTCTGTCCTTGGCCTCTCCATCTTCTAAAAGATCAATATGTGGAAGAGATGCTCCAGAGAAGCTCCTAATTTAAGGGGTTGTGCAGTTTCATAATACAAGTTTCATTGTATTTACATGGGCAAACAAACTATGATATAACATAGGCTGCATCCATAACTGATCCATGGCTGATTCAGCATTCCAATATTTGAGGGGCTGCCACAAAGAAGAAGGAAGTCAACCTATTTTCCAAAGCACCAGAAGACAAGACAAGAAACGATGGATGGAAACTAATCAAGGAGAGAAGCAACCTGGAATTAAGGAGAAACTTCCTGACAGTGAGGACAATTAACCAGTGCAACAGCTTGCTTCCAGAAATCGTGGGCACTCCATCACTGGAGGCTTTTAAGAAGAGGCTGGACAATCATTTGTCTGAAATAGTATAGGCTCTCCTGCTTGAGCAGGGGGTTGGGCTAGAAGACCCCCAAGGTCCCTTCCAACTGTTATTCTGTTATTCTCCTGCCTCTGTTCCCACTGGTTTTTCTTCCTAAAGCATTAGGTGATAAATCCTTACATATCTGAAACCTTGTGAAGATAATCCTGGACAGAATAAAGGAAGAAAAAACTACAAGTAGTCCTCACTTAGTGACTGCCTCATTTAGTGACTTTTCAAAGTTACTAAATGGTGCCAAAAATCCACTTAACAACCAGCCCTCGCATATATATATATACCCTTTGCAGGTCTCTCTGCTTTCATTTTCACTTGCTTACTTATCCCATACCAAGATGTTCTGAAAGAGAAAAAAGTAAAAATTGCAGTTCAGCTGAAGAAAGTCAGGAAAGAAGCCATGGAAAACTGAAATAAAATTGTAAGCACTGTCATTGCCGTGTGATTTTCACTTAGCGACAGCTTTGCTTTGTTTCATAATAATTTCATTAAATGTTCCAAAACGTGCACCTAAAAACTAACAGAAGCAGCAATCAAGCAAAAAAAGAGGAAAGAGAGAGAGAGAGAGAGAAATAACAGTGCAGAAAGATATAATGAAAAAGAAAGAAAAACAAAAGTATATATAAAGAATGACTTCCGACTTCTTCCAAGGATATAAAAAAAATTACTTATATTCAGCTCGTAGTTTAATCATCTGGAAGAGCTTTTCTTCTGGCCTTTTGTAATTAAACATGGAGTAGGAGAGCAGAAGGATCACCACATCAGTGACCCCCATGTGCCAAGATCTGGAGACCCTCCGGATTGGAGAAGATGGATTGCCAGTTCATTTACTTAGATGCAGCAAGAAGATGACAGCTCCCATGTTTTCCATTTCATGGTGCCACACTGCCCAGAGCAGACAATGCTTCCTGCCATCCACCCAGGATTTATGTAATATTGGAGGACTGGATTGAGTTCCTTTGAAGCTGCCAGCAATAGGTTTTAAAAATATTAGACTCTGGAGAAGTTTAGACAATGCCAGGATGCAATCTGTCAGAATATGGAGCTTAATTCTTTGGATGGTTGTTTGGATGGGGTGACCCTAATACGTGTAGTGCTCAAACTGCGCAGTCCGTGTGTCACCAACCACTAATAATCCCCAGATTATGTGCCTGATTAGTGATAAAAGTGCACATTTTGATTAGCATGGCTTTTTGTCCTTAGATTAACTATCTGTCATTGGGTCACTGTTGACCTTGAGGAACCACCTTCTCCAAGATGATGTCCCTAACCTGGTCTTTCATTAACATTACAATTGTTAACTGATAAGGTAATTCATAATTTGTCTCACCTGTGACCTTCATCTCCATAGCCACTTTGTCCTCTCCTTCTTCATCCCAAATTAAAATTCTACATCAGTCTAGTAGCCATTCTAAGCATCTGATGAAAGGAGAGGAAACTTGAAAGCTTATCCTTTTCATTGAATTGGGTTAATTGGATGAGCTGTTATCAAACCTCTGGTAGTTGGCTAGCTTAGATTTACACTGCTCCCAGCTCTTTTCCTAAAATGCCTGCAGGCTGAACTTGATGCATTTTAGGGCATGGATGGGTAGTTATTTTTCTTCGGTGGCTGCCCACTTCAAATGATTGTAAAGGGTGATGGTAAGCTCATTGGAGTTGGTGGAGCTGAAATGTTCAGCCCATTTTCCTAGCATTTGAAGGATGAACAGGGAGCTCTCTGAATGCAAAATAAAACAGTACATTAAGTATTGGATTAATGCATCCATCTTGCTCCTTTTTAACCTCATTTCAAATGCTAATTTCAGCAGGGCTTTGAAAATTGGAGCTATGGAGGTTGCAGTGAAGTTGCCCACCGAACATTCAGGCCAATTACTGGACCAGCCAATGTTGCAAAATTTGATTTAGAAATGGACAAAGGGGCAGATTGTCTCTTTCCCAAAGTATATTAGCTTATGAATTTTGGGGTCTTCCATCATCATTCTTGAGACCAGGGGATAGTGGAAGAAGAGGGAAAGAAATTAAAGGCAGTTAAGGAGAAATCATCTTTTCTCTACAGGATAATACCCCAAGATCTCCAGCCTAAATGTCATGGTGTGTGGGAATGACCTTGGGAGATATGAAGAAGAACCACAAACTAGACCATCCGTTCCCAAATTTTGTTCTGCAGAACCCAAAAGCATCATTGCAAAAAAATCTCAAAGATCAAATTTGAAATGGATTTTAAAATAAAAGTAAAAAAAAAAATCAGGGAGAGAGTTAGGGTTCCAGGGGAAAACAATGTCTTCTGAAGGGTTCCATGTCTGAAAAAGTTTGGGAACTGCTGGACTAGACAATGGTCAGACAAGTGGCAACTTAGCCCGCAGAAGGAGTGTGGCAAGCACCTCAGAAGAAACCCTCTCTAGTTTCTGGGACTGTAAAGGTGAGGGGGGGGGAAGAAATGTGCTTTCAGACTTGCAGGATTCTGTTAATGTAACCTTACGATAAAGTTAACGCTCATACTTCTAGGTGTGCTTCTTATCTGGACTAGTTTGCTAGGCTGACCACAAACTTGCATAGTCTTGGAGGACAGGATAAAGACCCACAGCTTAGGCAATGATCTGATAAAAGGCAGCTCAGATCATGGGTGGGGACAAAACAACAGCAATAGCAAATATCTATGGAGATTCTCAGTCATCCAGGTCATAGTTGTCCTAAAAATGCTTTTTCACAAGGCAATTGGACTTTCTTGGGGGTTTTTTGAAGATGTTTCGCTTCTCATCCAAGAAGCTTCCTCAGCTCTGACCAGATGGTGGGGAATGGAAGGATTTATACTCCTTTTAGAGAGTCGTTGAGGCCACCTGGAGGTTTAGCTGTGTCAATAGCAATAGTAATAGCAGTTAGACTTATATACAGCTTCACAGTGCTTTACAGCCCTCTCTAAGCAGTTTACAGAGTCAGCCTCTTGCCCCCCAACAATCTGGGTCCTCATTTTACCGACATTGGACAGATGGAAGGCTAAGTCAACCTTGAGCTGGTCAGGATCGAATTCCTGGCTGGGGGCAGAGTCACCCTGCAATACTGCATTCTAACTACGGCACCACCACAGCTCCAAAGCATGGGAAGCAATTCCAAACAGACCCTCCCATGTTTTCTGGAGATTAAAAAAAAGAGGGCGGGGGGGGGGGAAAACCTTTCAATCTTGCAAGTTTTTGTTAACGTAATCTTACAATAAAGTAGGATTAGTTCATCTGGGTGTCCTTCTGGTCAGGACTACCTCTCAAGGCTGACTCTTGGGTTGCATTCATCTGAATTTGTCTCATGGAACTTAGATGCTGCTGTTACGCTACACTTCTTTTGTTAAAAAACAGCCAAGTTAAAGGTAAACTCTGCATTTAAGAATGGTGGAAATTCCCCAAGAAACTTCTGAAGTTGCTCTACCTCTAGTCACCCTGCTTTGGCCCATGACTTATTCGTAATTATCTGAGAGGTCCTTGGTGCTCTCTGAGCTTGGTTGTTTTCTTGCAGACGTTTCATTACACCAAATTTGGTAACATCCTAATCTTAATTATCTTCTCAGCTATTAGAGAAGCAAAGAGGGAGAAGAACAGGAACCAGGGGTATGCATATTGCAATAGTTTGGCTAGTCTAAAGAAAAGAAAAAATAGGGGAGACAAGATAGCAGTGTTCCAGTATCTGAGGGGCTGCCACAAAGAAGACGGGGTCACATTATTCTCCAAAGCACCAGAGGGAAGGACGAGAAACAATGGTTGGAAACTGATCAAAGAGAGAAGCAACCTGGAATTAAGGAGAAACTTCCTGACAATGAGGACAATCAACCAGTGGAACAGCTTGCCTCCAGAAATCATGGGCGCTCCATCACTGGAGATTTTTAAGAAGAGACTGGACAGTCTCTTGTCTGAGATGGTATATAGGTTCTCCTACTTGAGCAGGGGGCTGGACTAGAAGACCTCCAAGGTCCCTTCCAGCTCTATTCTATTCTATTCTATTCTATTCTATTCTATTCTATTCTATTCTATTCTATTCTATTCTATTCTATTCTATTCTATTCTAGACATATTTTATTAACACAGATGTTACCTTTAGCAGATTTAATGAAACAAAACTCAGACATCATTTTTTTTTTTACCTGTTTAGAGACATAGGGAGGGGATAGATTCCTTGCTTTTAAAAATACATACTTTATTGTAATGGATCCGGCTTGGGATATCCATGAGCTTTGTTTTAATAGCAAAAATGACCTGTCTAGTGACAGTGAAGGGATCATTTTGTGCCACCTTCCTATGAACAGATGGGGCAATATTGTTGTGAAAACAAAGGCAAAACCTGGTTCCAGTATTTGAGGGGCTGCCACAAAGAAGAGGGGGTGAACCTATTCTCCAAAGCACCTGAATGTAGGCCAAGAAGCAATGGATGGAAACTAATCATAGAGAGAACTAACCTGGAAATAAGGAGAAATTTCCTAACAGAACAAATAATCAGTGGCATGGCTTTCCTCCAGAAGTTGTGGGTGTTCCATTAAGGGAGGTTTTCAAGAAGAGATTGGACTAAATGGTATAGGGTCACCTGCTTGGGCAAGGGTTGGATTGGATGACCTTCAAGATCCCTTCCAACTCTGTTATTCCTGCATTTTTTTCAATATGAAACAGATTTCTTTCTAGGGAACGATCAATCCTAGCCAGATTTCTTTTTCATTACCAATATCATGTCCTCTCCACACAGGCTGCCTCATGAAACCTGTTTACATCCTGAGCAGCTACCATCAGTTGCAGTATTGCAAGGAGAAAAGGTGAGTTCTACAGCACCCTCGAGCTTTCTGTTTTTACTCTCCAGGAGGGCTTGCAGTGTGAGCAAGCAGGGCCAATTTAGTCAAAGGCAGCTAATGATGAAACAAAAGGAGTTGTTCAACTTATTTTAAATCTGCCAGAACCCTGGCTGCAGGCTGCAATTTTCTGTACAACAGCCCTCATGCCAGTTCTTCTCATTTGGCCTGCAAGCACCCTGCTGATTTTAATGGATTGGGCTTGGAACACCCAGGGTGAACCAGGAAACTCAGCAAGAAAACACCCTGGCAATAAAGCTTTAGATCTAATCAAACTTTGCAGAGGCAATAAATTAGCCCTTTAAATATATTAAGCTTTCAGGAGCTATTAACATAAGCATTCATTGCTCATTTATTTTCTGTTAGCTTGGAGCGCTGCCTTATCAAAAAGCTTTCATTTCTTTCTTTCTTTCTTTCTTTCTTTAAAAAAAAATGATTTTATTAAGAGTTTTTAAAACAAAAAGTAATGCAAACTAATATAAAGGAAGAAAGAAACAAGAAATCAAAGGGAAACTAAAAGAGCAAGAAAGAAAGAGAGAGAAAAAAAGATATAGAGAGATGGCTTCTACTTTTCTTTCCAGCAGTTCTAAGTACAATAATCAATTTACCTCTTTCTCTAAAGTCACATTGTGACTCTCTTCTTTCTATAATGTATCCTGTCTAATCATCAAAACCATAAATCATAAGTTCATTTTTTTTCTAGTTTACACACAAAAAAGAAGTCCATAAGAGGTTTCCACCCAGCAATAAATTGAAACTTTGATTTTCTTTAATCAAAGAAGTCCATTTGGCTATCTCAGCAAGTTCCATCATCTTCTCCAATGATTCCTCCTTTGGTAGCTATTGCCAAATCATTCCATCTTCCCAAACACTCCATTTCTGAGTGATTTCTTAATTAAGGGAAGGAGGGAGTCCAAGGAGGATTAAACATTGCTAATACTTGGCCCTCCCAATTCCTGGCAAATAGATGGGGAAGAAATGGAGGTAGTGACAGATTTTATCTTCCTGGGCTCCAAGATCACCACAGATGGGGACTGCAGCCAAGAAATTAAAAGACGCTTGCTCCTGGGGAGGAAAGCTATGGGAAATCTAGAGAGCATACTAAAAAACAGAGACATCACCCTGCCAACATATAGTCAAGGCCATCGTTTTCCCAGTTGCAATGTATGGCTGTGAAAGTTGGACCATAAGAAAGGCTGAACGCAAAAGAATTGAGGCCTTTGAACTATGGTGCTGGAGAAGACTCCTGCGAGTCCCCTGGACTGCAAAGCGATCAAACCGGTCAGTCCTAGAGGAGATCAACCCTGACTGTTCTTTAGAAGGCCAGATCCTGAAGTTGAAACTCAAGTACTTTGGCCACCTAATGAGAAGGAAGGACTCACTGGAGAAGAGCCTAATGCTGGGAAAGATTGAGGACAATAGAAGAAGGGGATGACAGAGAATGAGGGGGCTGGATGGAGTCACTGAAGCAGTAGGCGTGAGCTTAAATGGACTCCAGAAGATGGTAGAAGACAGGAAGGCCTGGAGGAACGTTGTCCATGGGGTCGCGATGGGTCAGACATGACTTCGCAACTAACAATACTTGGTATACCAAAGAAATGTTTGTTCTTTTCTGGAAAAATGGCAAAAAGAAAGGAATGAACGTATGTCCAAAAATTCAAGTATATTGAAAACAAAGGGGATTTATTTCCAGGTAACTCATGGACTATTGACTAAATATTTTAAGAATTGTACTGTGCATCTCCAAAAAAGTAAACAAATGGATCATAAACAAATCAACCCAGAGAATGTCTATTTAGGTGGTCACTAAAAGGCCACCAACTTGATGACATACAAAGGGAATTCTCAACTTACAACCATTTGTTTACTCACAGTTCAAAGTTACAGCGGCACTGAAAAAGTGACTTATGACATTTTTCACACAACCGCTGCAGCATCCCCATGGATCATGTGATAAAAATTCAGATGCTTGGCAACTGACATGTACTTATGACAGTTGCAGTGTCCTGAGATCTTGAGATTATCATTTGTGACCTTCCCAGGGGACTTTTGAGAAGCAAAGTCAGAGGGGGAAGCCAGACTCACTTAACAACCATGGCAGGAAAGGTCATTAAATTGGGCACAACTGACTTAATGGTCGCATTGCTTAGCAACAGAAGTTTCAGTCTCAATTATGGTCATAAGTTGAGGATTACCTGTATGGAAACATTTTGCTATTGCGGTTTCATCTAAGACTGCTAGCATTCAGGACTCTTCTCACAACCCCTCTAACCCCAGCATGAATATAAGCAGGGACCGAGCATCCTCACTATTCTCTGTTTACATAATGTCTGCCATGTTCTAAAGGACTTGTCTAGTCTTGTGCAGGTTCCTGGTAAATGAGGTTTAGTGCTCTCCTGAAAAAAAAAACACTTAACCCGTGTTTTTTTAAAAAGGGGCTTCTGCCTTTTGGAAAAATTGTTAGTTCATTGCTGCACAAAAGGTCAATTTGAACAGGAAAAAAAGAACCAGTTCTTGCCAACTGTGTGTTGCTGGTTCTGTAATAAACACGTCCATCAGATCTGCCATCCTGCTGCTTCAGCCCTGCTTCGCTTTGATGGCATCCTGCTATAAAAAAACGGGCAGACGGGGAATGGGGGAATATAGGAAGGGGGGATGACAGGAACCAGAAATGCTAACCAGAGACAATGTTGAAAGATCCAAGGACACAGGCATGGGAACCAAAGAGGGGCTAAACTTTAGAACTGTTACCAGAACCACTAATTTGAATATCATTGGACATTAACAGGATGACCAAGGGGGGGGGGAAGGGCCTGGGAGAAGGGAAAATCACCAGGTTTACTTGAGAATATTCAGACCTGGCTTTGCTTACACAGTAATCACCTGGCTTTAGTAAAAGAATGCCTTTTGCTACAAATGGAGTCGAGGGTTTCTTTCTTTCTTTCTCTTTCTTTCTTTCTTTCTTTCTTTCACCAGGTTTACTTGGGAATCTTCACAGCTGGCTTTGCTTATACTATAATCACCTGGCTTTAAGTAAAAGAATGCCTTTCACTACAAATGGAGTCGAGGGTCTTTCTTTCTTTTTCTTTCTTTCTTTCTTTCTTTCTTTCTTTCTTTCTTTCTTTCTTTCTTTCTTTCTTTCTTTCACCAGGTTTACTTGGGAATCTTCACAGCTGGCTTTGCTTATACTATAATCACCTGGCTTTAAGTAAAAGAATGCCTTTCACTACAAATGGAGTTGAGGGTCTTTTTTTTTTTTTTTTTTTTTTTTTTTTTTTTTTTTTTTTTTTTTTTTTTTTTTTTTTTTTTTTTTTTTTTTTTTTTTTTTTTTTTTCTTTCTTTCTTTCTTTCTTTCTTTCTTTCTTTCTTTCTTTCTTTCTTTCTTTCTCTTTCTTTCTTTCTTTCTTTCCTTTCTTTCCTAAATGCCCAAACCAGGACAGTCCTGACACATGTTTCACTGCTTCTACTAATAAGGATGGCACGTGGCCTATGCACTGCTTTTATTACCTGGGACGATGGGAAAACAGTTTGCCTAACCCATCCCAGCTCTGGCAGCACCCGTGCCGTGATGACCACTGCTGTTATGCATGAGCAAGTCACATGCATGGCCATCCACTGGCGATTTCTAGTTGCCATCAGCTGTAACGTCAGCGGTGTAACTTAACACAGCCCTTCCTCCCACCTGCTTCACCCCATGCTTCTCTTCCTCCATGTCTGTTTCCCTGTGAGCTAGCTTGGAACATGAGTTTAGCACTTTTTCAAAAGACTGCTAGACTCATGTTTAAAAATAGACCAACTGATCATAGGTGTGAAGGAAGAGTGTGCCAAGCAGCAGCATCAGAGAGACCCCTTACGACTTTGTTATCATCCAGGTGACTTATTCACAGGTGGACAAATCTTGTCGCTTAACCTGTCATTGTAAGCACCCGCCTACCTTCACCCAACCCAACCCTGCTTGTGACGGGCAGAACAATTGGCGATTGTTTTCCTGCCAGCAGGTGGCAAAAGAAACAAAACTGGGGGGAAATCCACCTCGTCTCTTCTTTAACTTTAGTGTGCCATCACAGTGAGCACATAATGCTGCATGGTTAGAATGCAGTATTGCAGGCTAACTCTACCGACTGCCAGCAGTTCGAGTCTCACCAGCTCAACACTGACTCAGTCTTCCATCCTTCTGAGGTCGGTAAAACGAGGACCTAGATTGTTGGGGGCAACGGGCTGACTCCGTAAACCGCTTAGAGAGGGCTTTAAAAGCACTGTGAAGCGGCATATAATTCTAAGGGGGAGCGAGTGAGTGAGCGAGCAGGGGACTTTGTTACTATACCTCCAGCACAGGTACCAATTATAGGTAGTCCTTGACTTACAACCACAACTGAACTCAGCATTTCCATTGCTAAGCAATTGTGAAGTGAGTTTTGTCCCATTTTATGACTTTTCTTGCCATGGTCGTTAAGCGAATCACTGCAGTTTCTGTTAGTAACTCAAGTTGTTAAGTGAATCTGGCCTCCCCTTTGACTTTGCTTGTCAGAAGGTTGCAAAAGGGGATCACATGACCCTGGGACGCTGGCAACCGTCATAAATACCGTTGCCACGCATCCGAATTTTATCACTTGACCATAAGAATGCTGCAACAGTCGTTAAGTGTGAGAAATACTCATAAGTCACTTTTTTCCAGCGCCGTTGTAATTTCAAACAGTCACTAAACCAATGGTTGGTAAATCAAGAACTACCCCTACAATGCTTGACAAGGGGAAAATGGAGTTATAGTACCAGAGTATTAGATACTCAGCAGCACAATCAGGATCTATCCTAGGATGGATGGCTAGAAAAATAAGATCCCATTCTGGATACCCAGACCCACCACAAAGCTCCTTCCTCAGTGCTCCCAATTTAAACCCAGGTTTCCAATGATTTTAAATGCTTTTGAGCTAGAAGTCGCTCGTGGTTTTCCAAAGACAGGAATGGTTTGCAAGGTTAAGCTGGATATGATGGCTCCACAGTGGATGGTTATCCATGTATCATGAGGTGGTGGTTTTTACTTTTTTTCTTCCGAGAAGGATCAGCTGTGATTCGCCGCAATAACTTTGCATTACTGCTAATTGACGCTGCCTCTGGCTGCAGCAGCTGCTTCCCTTGGAGAATTCTCCCAAAGGCTCACTCACATCCCATCCCACTTGCTGAAGCATCCTTGCATTTCGATCTAAGGAAGATGTACTTCATCTAGAGATGTACACCAAGTGCCAAGACCTAACAGGAAGGATTTCTGGGAATTTTAGCTTTCACAAGCCAGAAGAACCTCATTGGACTTGAGTCAGGGGTGGGTAGGACACCAGCAAATATCAAATATCTCCCAAGCCTGTTTATGGCCCATCAAACCTTCTGGCCACTGTTGCTGAAAATGGCCGTCATGGTGTCCTATCATTTAAAGGTAGGGGGAAAAAATACAGAAAGATCAGTGTAAGTACTGCACACTATAAACACTATAAAGGTCTTTCCCCAAACCTGGAAAATGGAAATTCCTAGTTCTATCCATATGCATGTGAAGACCCCGCCCCCTCCACCTCTTTGCAACATTGCCTCTCTCGTTATAACTACCTCCCCAAATTAAAATTCCCCCACCTGTTCTATTACTTGTAGCTCCAGTCCTTAATGGCTGCCAAGCTGAGAAAGATTGGTCAGCCAAAGAGTTTCTACAAAAAGGCTAGGAAATCTACAATGAACGCTGAGCCTCAGATGACCCATTTGGTCTGCATTTATTGCAATCTCATTGCCCCACATGAAATTCAAGGTGATGGGTATGCATTCTAGGGAGGTTGATACAGAAGGTAAAAGCAGCTTTTTTTTTTTTATGATGAGTGTCTAAAGGAAATGTAAGTGTGGATAGTGATTGCATCTACTCAATAATACATTTTTTTTTTCAATGCACACATAATGCTACAGCTACAGGTCCCACGATTATCAGGAAGATGTATTCATACACAAGTTGCAGGCCGGGTACAAAACAAGTCCGTAGAAGTGCAAGAGAACATCACAAGAGGAAATGAGAAGATTCAGGTCTGGCTCTGGACCCATCCATGTCCATTTTTCCTACGAGTGGACCAGACAGTATGGCTTTTTGATATTTAAGACAACAGGAAGAAAGCAGCTGGGACCTCAAGCTCATTGAACAGATGCCAGAGAATACTGAACATGCATCAGCTGGACAGTATGTAACTGAGTCTTATCTAGGTATTATTATTATTATGGTTATGATGGTCTTTGACCATAATAAAAATTTGATTGGTGTCATTACAGTAAGAGGCGCAGTGTTTTGGTTTGCTTGTTTTCATTTTTATGGCATTTCGCTGAGGATGGCTTTTTTTCCCCCACCTGATTTTTTTTGTCAATGATGGCAGAGAGAACATCAGCAGCAAGTCTTCTGCAAACTGCCTACAAAACAGGATGTAAGTATTTCGAGAGGTCTTTGGATCCTGGTGAGGAAGAACACTCCTGAAAAGCATCAAGATGTCCACTCTCTCTTCTCAGAATTATCCTGGCCTCGTTGGTCAAAGCATAGGTCAACACTCCACATTCCCAATTGTGAATCACATGTCTTCAGGCCATCCATAATGGTCACTCCATCTTTTCTTGGCCTCACTGGCAATCACAGTCTCTTGCCATCTCCATCCAGGGACAGTGTGTGTGTGTGTGTCTTGATACCTGCAATATGTCTTTGCCCTATACACCAAGGTTGATTTCCCTCCATGCCTCCTAAAATTGACCATGGCGTGGAATACTTGAGAACAAGGCAGCCTAAGCAATGTCAGAATTACAGGCTTTCTCCTCCTGAAAAATCTTCTTTTCCTCTAGCTGATGATGCATTTTCAGTCTGTACTACAAAGAAAGGTTTAGTGGCTGCAGTTCTGAAAGGATGGGAATGACCGTTCCCCAATCTGTACTTCGCACTAACTTCAGTTAAATAGACATCTATCAATAATTCAACTATCGCCATGCATTCATATGGCTATAGTGCACAGCATCCCGATAGTTCTATATTTTCTACACTGATGAATTAAATAAATCCTTGCCCCTCTTCATGGGGTAGAGGAAGGACATATTTGGTTCTGGAAAGCAACATTCAGATGGAAACCAGTTCAATCAAAGACAGCAGCATAAACCCTCATTTTGTAGAAATAGTGCCCAGTAGAATACTACAATACTGTCCAATGGGTTAAATTAACATTAGCAGCACTTTCTCTTACTACATTAGGCTCCATTACAGGAATTAAAATATCCATGGGGAAAATTGGAAGCATTCTGCTTTGTTTTAGACCATCAATGAGAATGAAATGGGTTGTTTATTCAGAGTGAGTGTGTTTGTGTGTGTGTGTGTTTACATGCATACTTCAGAACAATATGTGTATTTGTTTGCATGTGCATATATATAATATATATAATGCAAATACAGGCCAGACTTTTTCAAACTGAATACAAAATCTAAATGACCTGAGAAAAGCGTTGGACTAAATGGCCATTGATTTCCTCCAATTCCATAAAAAAAGAAAGGGATTTGTTTATTCTGAGACGACAGGAGAAGAGACTGAGCATGCCTCCCTGAAAATATGGGCAGGGTGACTTTAGTATCCCTCAATAAGACTCTGCCTTCGACCAAATGTGGGGCTGAGGGCTGACATTTTTCCAAAAGAATGATCTGAACCCTTGATGGGGGAGTGCAATGTTTCTCAGCTTTGGCAACTTGAAGATTGTGTGGACTTCCATTCCCAGAATGGAGTTTGGGGAGTTGAAGACCACACATCTTGAAGTGCCAAAGCTGAGAAGCACTGGACTAGTGGTTCAACTGCATGTCTAGCATCTGGAACATCCAGGTTCAAATTTCTTCTCCATGGAAATGCCTGGGGAGACCTGAGGTCAGTGAGTCTACCTAAGCCCAACCTAAAAAAAAGAATTGTGGTTTTTTTGCGGGGGGAAATTGGAAGGAGTGTTATGTATTCTACCTTGCTCTTGAAGAAAGGAGAAGATGATGGGTGATGGAGATAGATAGATAGATAGATAGATAGATAGATAGATAGATAGATAGATAGATAGATAGATAGATAGATAGATAGATAGATAGATAGATAGATAGATAGATAGATAGATAGATAGATAGATAAATAGATAGATGATAATAGATAGAGATAAATGATAGATAGCTTATAGATAGATAATAGACAGATAAATGATAAATAGAAAGATAGATAGATAGATAGATAGATAGATAGATAAAGATAGACAGACAGACAGAGATAGAGATAGATAGCTAGATAGCTAGCTAGCTAGCTAGCTAGCTAGCTAGCTAGATAGATAGATAATAGATAGATAGATAATAGATAGATAGATAGATAGATAGATAGATAGATAGATAGATAGATAGATAGATAGATAGATAGATAGATAGATAGATAGATAGATAGATAGATAGATAGATAGTGTGAGAGAGAGATGGACAAGATAGATAGATAAATTAGAGAGATGAGCAATGATGGATAAGATGGATAGAGATATCTAGCTAGCTAGCTAGCTAGCTAGCTAGATATAAAAATTTCCTGGAAAACTGTAGAAATACAGATATCAAGCTATCTATATTGATATCTATCTTGATGTTTACACATTCCTTTTAATGTATGAATTTCTCCAATCTAGTAGGCTGTGATGGCTATTGATTAGAACTTTGCACATATTTGTCAGATAAGGGAAGTATCATGTATTTTGCCTGGCTGCGTGGGCTCCACCATCACTACACAATAGTCCTAGAATCAAGGATTTAACCTTCCTTCAATAGAAGGTCTCTTCTTCTCCCCCTTTTCCCATAAAATATGAGGTATTGGCAGAGAAATATTGGTAGACATTTTGATTTTCTTCTAAACAGATCTCTTCCCCGTTGACTGGTGTTGTGTTTCATCCTCAAGCTGCTCACATCAGGACTTGGTCCCGCGTGTCTGGCAGCCGCAGGGCTAGGAGGCCTCCACCAACTAGAGCAGAAGAAGCCAGAAGAATGGGGATCACTTTGGTGATCCCAACAAAAGAGGCAAAGATGGAGTTTCCCAAGATGGCCCCAACTTTACAGACGCCGGTGAGTATCCCAAAGGCTGTGGCTCTAGATAAGAAGGACAGAAAATCATAGAAAGGTTTCAGAATTCAAAAGCCAGAGATCCAAGACTCAATTCCTTTAACATATGAACATTTCAGTTCCTTTGAATATTTATAATGATTATTTCACCTTCACGTGCATATAACGTCAAGGAAGCCAGAACTAACTATCCAGATTTCAATAGGCATCTCGTGTCAAACACGGAATCCTGAAACCTGCAAAAGGGATTTCCTAACCTCGTTTATGGGGAATTCATTATAGTGGAGCAATCTCTTTGAAACTCTTTGAAATATTTTGTGCAGAGGCAGGAACAGCAGAAGAGAAATAAAAAGGAGATGACACAAAAGGGAGGGGGGAAAGGGGTGGAGAAAGCTTTGAGGATTCAGTAATAAACTGGGATTCCAGAAGCAGCAAAATCTACAATGAATAGCTTTCAGGAGAGTTTGTATAGTAAGTAGAATGAGATGCCAGCATTAATAGGCTATCCTTATGTTATCACTGGTAGTTAAAAAAGGGTTAATATATAGCTTATCAACCCCACTAGGTATATTAGACTAGGAAATCAACTCTACAGGAAGAGTAGAACAATGTTTTCTTGAGACTGGCTACAAAAACAGAGTAAATGATCTGTTACAAGTCTGATTATTTGCTGGACCTCTTAGAACATAGAATAATAGGGTTGGAAGGGACCTTGGAGGTCTTCTAGCCAATCCCCTGCTCAAGCAGGAGACCCTATACCATTACAGAAAAATGGCTGTCCAGTTTTTTTCTTGAAAACCTTCAGTGATGGCTTCCAGTTCTACAATTCTGTGATTCCAAAAGACCAGACAGACATTAATCAGTGGTTTAATCAATTAATTAATCAATTAATCAGTGGAACAGATTGCCTCCCAGAGTTGTGGGTGCTCCATCACTGGAAGTTTTTAAGAAAAGATTGGACACGGTGGAGTAGTGATGGAGCGTCCATAACTTCCATGTCCATTAGGGAAGCATCTGTGTCATCCACTTCCAAACGTGACCTTGTTTCTCTGGACTTAAAAAATGCTTCAACCCATTTTGCCTAGGTAATGGTTCTTGCATATATCTATGAAGGTCATCTACCTTACTCTTTAAAGATGGATCTCCTCTTAAAACAGCTTAGAACCGTTCTTGAATATTTCCATCAAGGTCATCTCCCTTCCTCTCTACAAGATTTAAATTAAGATATCTCTCAAGTCAAGCTCTATTCCAATGTCAATGCTGAACCCATCTGTAGTTTTCCTGGTAGCAAGAGGAGAGTGGATTTGCTATTGCACTCTGCTCAGGATTTTTGTTGTTGTTGTTTACTGTCCAGTCTAATCTGTGGCAATATAGTTTCCTAATGGTTCCTCATTCATATCTACTATTGCTTGAGATCCGCCAACATCCCTAGAAATTATCACTGCTGAGTCTAGAAGGAAATAGTTTGGCTTTGGGGAAGGAATTATGTGATTGAAGAAATACGACTCCATTTTAACTGAAGGTAAACACATTCCCAATAGGACCACACCCATCTAATCTCTACATGTAGTTTTGCAACTGTAACTGAACAAGAATTATACCAACGTTATCCAACCTTATTTTATCTATGTTTTGTTTTGTTACAAATATTCCTGCCTTTCATTGCACAGCTTATATTTCAACTTCAGTTGAATAATCTTTACTCTTAATTCCATTAACACATTTCTTAGAGTTCTAGAGATTAGCTTTTGATCTCTTTTCCCAAAAGAAAAGGTCATTTTTAGCCAACACAAGAACTTTAAAAGAAAGAGAAGGTTGATCCTTTTAATCTAATCTAGAGAAAAGGAGGACAGGGGTGACAGGATAGCAGTGTTCCAATATCTAAGGGGCTGCCACAAAGAAGAGGGGGTCAACCTATTCTCCAGAGGCAGGACAAGAACCAATGGATGGAAACTAATCAAGGAGAGAAGCAACCTAGAACTAAGGAGAAATTTCCTAACAGTGAGAACAATCAACCAGTGGAACAGCTTGCCTTTAGAAGTTGTGGGTGCTCCGTCCCTGGAGGTTTTCAAGAAGAGACTGGACAGTCATTTGTCTATATGGTATAGGGTCTCCTGCTTGGGTAGAGGGGGTTGGATTAGAGGACCTCTGGGGTTCCTTCCAACTCTGTTATTCTGTTCTGTTATTCTGTTATTCCTTCTATGATCATATGTATCCATCCCATAAAGCCCAAAGAAAGTCTGAAATGGTATAGGACCTCCTGTCCTGGGCACTGGACTAGAAGACAACCAACGTCCCTTCCAACCCTATTACTCTATGTTCTATGTTCCTTTCTGGACAATGTAGTAGATGTGTGGAAGGGGAAGTTGGCTAGAGTACTCAGGGGAGCTTTCAAGCAATACATTTTTTGCATGATTTGAATAACAATATACAATAGGATACAAGCTACTGGGACCTTGAAACCAGGGTTCTCCAGAAAAGAGGTCAGGGAAAATGAATCACCTTTTATGCGTGGGATACAGCTCTACCGTGATGACGTTCAAGGCGTTCCAGGCCGCGATGCTCGTGCCGCAAAAGAGACACTGCCATCCAATCATGGCTGACTCGCTATGGCCAAAGAACAAGAAGAAACAACACACTGCCGAGATCAGCATGGACCCCCCTGCAAGAGAAGGCAAGGAGGAGGGGAGAAATATGAGCTTTGTCAAGATGGCATCCAGAAGTAGGCAATTAAAAGCTCATCCTTTTAAAAATGTACACTGGACGAAGGGCAGGGGTTTAATTGCATTATGGCTTCTTTGATGTCTCTGCAGACACTTCCTGTTGGGTCTGTCCTAACTGAACAGACCTTGGATGCCCTTTCTGGATCAGGCGACTTCAAAGCAAAGAAACTGGGATGGAAGTTCATCTCTAGAAACATAGAAAACTGACAGCAGAAAAAGACCGAGTTTTCTGTTGAGATTTTGGTTTTGGTTTTGTTTCCTTTTTAATGTATTTTTTTTACTTTAATTTATTTTTACATTTTTTTGTTGGATGATGGATGTGTGTTTATGCCAAGCATGTTTAAACTCAGTTACTGATGATTGATCCACTACCTTCTCTGGAAGTTGGTTCCAAGCTTCTACTACTCTTTCTGCGAAGTAATACTTTCTAACATTACTTTTGAACTTCCTTCCCGTCGGTTTGAAGTTATGCCCCCCGTGTTCTTCTTAATATCTAAAGGTAAAGGTTTCCCTGTCCAGCACCCTCTAGGGCAGGGCGCTCATCTCTGTTTCTTGGCCAAGAGAACCAGCATTGTCCAAAGACATTTTCTGTGGTCCAGCACGGCTGTGTGCCAAAGATTGCACGGAATGCTCTTACCTTCCCACCAAAGTGGTGCCTGTTTTTATCTGCTTTCATGCTTTTCAACTGATAGGTGGGCAGG
Source organism: Azemiops feae (assembly GCA_023970755.1). NCBI lineage: Eukaryota > Metazoa > Chordata > Lepidosauria > Squamata > Viperidae > Azemiops > Azemiops feae. The sequence goes on from JALGBA010001852.1 coordinate 245,018, forward strand.
AGCTGAGGTGAGGACGGGAGTTCAGCCCATTGCACAGAGCTCGGATCTCAAACCCGGGCTGACAAGCTCAGTGTCTTTAACCATTGAACCATTGTGCCCCCTCGCTTAATATCTACCAAGGAGGAAATAGTCTTGGGGAAGACGATCACGCCAGGAAGACAAATATACAGCTCCGCTTTCTTAGGAAGGTGCCAATTTTTTTCCCCCACAGGGAAGGGGTTTTGCATTGTTTGTTGATTGTTTCAGAAAAGCAGGGAGAAGTCTTTAGATACACAACCCCCACCCCTTATTTGGAACCTGAACAGTCCCAGGAGGCTCTATTGCATGCCACCTCTGGGTGCCTGGCTCTTCAACCAAGACATGGCAGTCATCACACGGAAGGACGGCCAAGTCCACCCTTCCCCTTTGATACCATCCATCCCCCCACTCACCGATCATCTTGATCCTTCCCAATTTGTCCATCAACAGAGCTGAGATGATATTACCAGGCAAGACAGACAGACTTCCCAAGAAGCTGACAAGGTAAATAAGGAAGTCGTTGTCTTCCTCAAAGTCCAGCTGGCAACCCCTCTTCTGCCCAAAGTGAGAGACGTTCACAAATTCGCAGTCAATGAATTTATACTTGTAGAGATCTGTGAAAAGGAAACCACGAATGACCATCGCTGGAAAGCTTTCGAAGCAAGTGAGAAATCTGCAGTAGCTCAGATTGCTGGGCAACACAGCCGCTCACTGTGAGGGTAAGAATTATTGGGGTGACTTTTAGTGCACGTCTCCCACGAGGGACACAAGCTTTGCCAGATTCTACATTCCTGAGAGAATCTTAATGAATGAGGGGATAGTGCAAGCGATCTTCCACGAGGTCATGTGGAGTCTTGCAAACAAGGCCTCCAAAGTTCTTCAGAAGTTTGTAATCTTTACACAATTTCACTATCTGGCCCATATTGCAGTGTATTTGAAAAGATCACTGGGCCCGGAGCTTCATGAATCCCCAATCTAGAAGCCTAATTCTATACATTATTCTGAGAAGGGATGTCAGAAATCGTCATGGGATGGCTTGCAGGGAGGTTTCGATCCAGGCCAAGGGGGCGGTCATGGCTTCACAGTTTCAGCCTAACCCATGTAGCATGTGGCTTTAACGCTACTTTGCAAAAAGAACAAGGCTTAGATTGTGTTGTTGAAACTGTCCACTGCCCTGGTCTGATGGCCCTTTGAATACTGCCAAATCAAACCGCTAGCATGAAAATCACAAATGATGGCACGGCCTTTCCATCCTCCAAAACAAAAGAAAAGCGAATATTTGGAGCTTAGTCCAGGCGGTGTCTGCAGAGTTTAGTCAAAATATTCAGCATGGCAGCCATGATGGTGTGATCCAAATTCAGTTAAATTATGGTTGCAGGTAGAGCTTGGATTCCACCACTGGAGCTCAGTGGTGCAACCCAAGTGCCACATCATGGCTGCCATGCTGAATATTTTGACTAAACTCTGCAGGCACCCCTGGAGTAAGCTCCAAACATTGGCTTTTCTTTCTTTTGGAGGAATGGAATGGAATGGGGTGGGGTGGGGTGGACAGGACAGGACAGGACAGGACAGGACAGGACAGGATAGGATAGGAAGGACCTTGGAGGTCTTCTAGTCCAGCCCCTGCTCAAGCAGGAGAACCTATACATTTCATATAAGTGACGGTCTAACCTCTTCTTAAAAGCCTCCAGTGATGAAGCACCCAGGATTTCTGAAGGCAAGCTGTTTCACTGGTTAACTGTCCTCACAGTTAGGAAGTTTCTGCTTAATTCCAGGTGGCTTCTCTCTTTGGTTAGTTTCCAACCATTGTTTCTTGTCCTGCCCTGTGGTGCTTTGGAGAATAATTTGACCCCCTCCTCTTCTTTGTGGCAGCCCCTCAAATACTGGAACACTGCTATCATGTCCCCCCTAGTCCTTCTTTTCTTTAGACTAGCCAAACCCAAGTCTGACTAGCCAAACCCAAATCCAAGATGGAAAGGCCATGTCATCATTTGTGATCTTCATGCTAACAGTTTGATGACAGCCCGCCATCTTGACTATTTTGGCCTATACACGGCAGGCCTTCCACCCTCGGCTCCGTGAGTGATTATTCTCCTTCTCTTGCCTGCAAGTTCTGCTGTAAAGATTTGGCTCTCTGTCTTCTGCTTTTATAGAAATGAAGAGCTCCCCTCCCTGATGCACAGAGGCATCGTGTGCGTGCGTACCCATGTGCTCCTCTACAATACATTACCTGTATCATAGAAGGTGGTGTTTATCAGAGTGCACTTTTTGAAGAAGGTCTCGCTGGATGTCACATCTTCAAAATGGCAGTCCTCAAAGAGGGAGTTGTCAAAAGTCACATCGCGCATTTTCATTTGGATGAACCTGAGGATGGATAAGAATTAAGACCTTGCCATCATACCTCATCAGAAGAAAGCCTTTTTTTTTTTTATCAGCAAAGGATAGGAGATAAGAAATACAACAGGCTATGGAATGTATCCAAGACGCAAAAAGTTAAACCAGTCCTGGGAGCATCTTAAAACTTAGAATGCAACCCTTTGTTTCTCCAAGTTATAGAAACCTGGTAATCAAAGGCATTTTGGTTAGCGGAAAAATTGGAGGATTTGGATGTTAAGGAAAGTCTATCAAGCCTTGCTAAGACTTCCTTTAAAGGCTGGGGGGGGGGGGTGTTGAGGAAATAACTCAAATCATTCCAGAAGAAGCTGCTGTAATGGGAAACCAGGTGATGTTCAAAAGTTTCCAGTTTTGAAATTATTTCAGTATATGATGACTGTGGCAATATTATTATACGCATAAAGATGGAAAGATTCGACACTACCTACTATGGAGGAATGGATGGTGAAGTTGACAGATATTGGTGAAAAGGGTAAATTTGTTGATTAGAGTTTACTGTTTATAGTTTATATTTGTTAAACACTCTGTGTTTATGGGTGACTGGAAGCCTCTTTTGGACTTGGTGAGTGAAAACTGGGGAAAATATGCTCATGATTTATGGTTTTAATGACTGGACACTATATAGAAAGAAGAGACTCATCAAATGCAGTCTAACCATGAATTTCAGCAGAAAAGGCTACAGGAACTGCTGTCCCTCATATTGCCACAAGAGGTCAGAATGCTCTAAATAGAAGCCAAAAAGTTATTTTAAGTTGACATCATCTCAAAGAAACAGGGAAAGAAAAAGAAAAATCTGACATCCAAAATAAAGATAAATTTCCTTCAAGTTGAGCTTGACTCCTGGTGCCTCCTGGTGTCAGGCCACAAATGACACAGTGAGATCCTCTTGAGTTCAGATCTTTATGGGTTTACACTTAATAAAATCTTGCCAAAGTAAAGATATAACCTAATAGATATATATATATAGAGAGAGAGAACTGGAAAGGACCTTGGAGGTCTTCTAGTCCAGCCCCCTGCTCAAGCAGGAGAACCTACACCATCTCAGACAGGTGATTGTCTAGTCTTTTCTTAAAGATCTCCAGTGATGGGGCACCCATGATCTCTGGGGATAGGCTGTTGATTGTCCTCACTGTCAGGAAGTTGATTGTCTGGTTGATTGTCCTCACTGTTGGGAAGTTTCTCCTTAAATCCAGATTGCTTCTCTCCTTGATCAGTTTCCAACCATTGTTTCCCGTCCTTCCCTCTGGTGCTCTGATGAACAACCTGGACCCTTCTGCCTTGTGGCAGCCCCTCAGATACTGAAACACTGCTATCATGTCTCCCCTATTTCTCTCTACCCTGAGAGATTTGAGTCAGTGGTTATCTTAACCTTTCCCTCACTCTCCTATCCAGTTCAGGACTGTGCAGTCTTTTGTCTTGGGACCCTCTCTGCAACGTGCTGCCTCCTCCTCACTGGGAAGTTGCAGTGTGATTGCCGAGATTTCCCCCTCCCCACACTTTTTCCCCAGCTGCACATTCCATCAAAGATGGTTGTGCCCATGTGACTTCCTTGGCAATACTATGGAAGTGCTTTGCTTTCTTGCTTCTGGGATTTTATTTTATTTTATTTTATTTTTAAAAAACCCTTCTCAAATCTAATGGAGAGTTGCAGGATTTCCTAGTGAGTCTCATCAAAATACGAAATGATCAGACCCAAAGCTGCTTTTTCAAGAGGCAACTGGACTTTCTTGCTAACGAGGAAGTCCAGTTGCCTCTTGAAAAAGCACATTTGGGACAACCATGACCTGAATGACTGAGAATCTCCATAGACATTTAAACTGATCTGACCCCCTTTGACCCATGTGAATTGAGGTATGGTGGCGCAGCATTGCAGGCTATTTCTGTTGACTGCTGGCTGGCTGCAGTTCAGCAGTTCGAGTCTCACCGGCTCAAGGTTGACTCAGCCTTCCATCCTTCCGAGGTCGGTAAAATGAGGACCCAGATTGTTTGGGGGTCATATGCTGACTCTGTAAACCACTTAGAGAGGGTTGTAAAGCCCTCCCCCCTCCCTCCTTCTGAGATGCTTTCTCCACCCCCATTCCTCCTTTTGACTCAGGTTAGATCAGGGGTCTTCAAACTGGCTGAGGAATTCTGGGAGTTGAAGTCCACAAGTCATAAAAGGGCCAAGTTTGAAGACCCCTGGGTTAGATCATTGTCTGGGCTGCAACTTTTCCTCCCAAGGTCACGTCCACCTTCAAAAGGTATCACTTAATGGAACCAAGTCTCCAATTTGTGGCGACCTTGGGTGGTCACCTGAAGTGCTAAGCCAATTCAAACTTAGCTAGCATTTGGGCAGGAGAGTCTGGGCAAAAGGCCAGAGAATGAAGGAAGCAATAATGAGCCACTTCTGTATTGACAAGAAACTGTTCATGTAGCCCCGAGAATTGAGTTGAACTAGAAGGATTTTTTTTTCACTTAATCAAATAGAAGGGGGAAAGTATTACATCCATGCGGAGTAATCATATTAAGTGGAATTAAATTAATTTAAAGGCCTAATAGCAGCCCTTAACCCCTACATGATTGCTGGCTGCATATCAGCCAAATGTGCAATGTATTTCAATAAAGATTTTTCTGGCCATCATTTTTTGTTATCAATTATATTATTATTTAATATACTGCTTTCTCTTCTATTGGAATATACCGTTTATTAAAATAGCACATCATGTCTGAAGTGAGTAAGATAAAACCATAATATGGTATGAAGACACACACACCCCGAGGTCTTCATCTTCTCCCCCCCAATTTTAAAAGTGAGTATCTCCCTGTTGATCCTTAATTAAGAGATGGGCTTTCTGGAGCCATTTTCTCAATCTAGAGATAATATGAACTTTCTAGGCACAACCCATCAACTCATTCCAGCTCATTTTTCACACTCAAGCCCTCCCTGTGGTTGCAGGGAGGAAGTAATTGAGTAGTAAAAGAGATGGGATGCCTTAGGAAACCCTCTCTTTTTTGTGGCTCCTTTCTAGGACTTCAATGTCTATATCAAGAATTAGTTAGCACCTTGGTTAGTAAGATATGGCTGCTGGGGAGAAGTTGGTTTAACCCTGTTCCACCTGGGATGTGTTTCAGATGAAATCTAACTGCTGAGAAGGAATTGATTGGATCAATGAACTTCTTTTAATTGAACCCTCAGTCAGTGACTGGAGCTGGACGAGGATTCACATACAAAGGTGGATGTCCACCTTGTATGACAGGGGTCTTCAAACTTGGCCCTTTTATGACTTGTGGACTTCAACTCCCAGAATTCCTCAGCCAGGCACTTGAATTCTGGAAGTTGAAGTCCACAAGTCATAAAAGGGCCAAGTTTGAAGACCCCCTGTTGTATGAGTTCCACCACTTGAAATATCTGAGATAACATGGTGTAGCCCTAGAGGTTTAGGGGGATGATCATTAGGGGGCAGTGGTTAGAATGCAGTACTGCAAGCTACTTCTACTGACTGCTGGCTGCCTGCAGTTCGGCAGTTCGATTCTCACTGACTCAAGGTTGACTCAGCCTTCCATCCTTCCGAGGTTGGTAAAATGAGAACTCGGATTATTGGGGGGGGGGGCAAGATGCTGACTCTGTAAACCACTTAGAGAGGCCTGTAAAGCACTACGAAGCAGTATATAAGTCTAAGTGCTATTGCTACCATTGCAGGTTGGGACACTCACCTGTCATTCTTGAATGTCCAATTCAAGTAGAGCTGGTTTCTGAGGTTAAAGTCAAAGGTGAAATCCTTCACTAATTCTGGCTCAAAAGTCTTCCTCTCCGACTTATATGCTTCCTCTTGGTAATACCGTATCATATCAGGGAACCAGACAATCAGGCCATAATAACTGCGGAGAAGTGAAAATATCAGTTGCATTCCTTTCCTTGGTGACCCAAAGAGGTCTTCCACAGTTTTAAAACTGGAAGCAGAAGCTGGCTACTTGTCTAAATTCTATAAGTTCACTCCCAATCCCCAAATGTACATAAAAACTTGCTGCCCTGATCTGCGTAGGCATTTTAATA